>JAMPIV010006231.1:0-261273 GCA_024509875.1 Oreohelix idahoensis | reverse complement strand
GTTGCGATTTTGGCGTGTCTGAGTGTGAAAGGTAGATTGCTTATTTCAGTGTCTGCTCAGAGATGTCCCTCGGGGAAACTAGACCGCGCGTGGCCAGTGCACGCTGTTTTGACATTAGCCTATTTTAACTTTTTTTTTTATCGAGAGCACCATAAGGTACGCCTCTCTTCACTGTGCACTGACACATTAAAAAAACTGGTATTTAGCACTGCTCTTACTTCTTGTATTAACCGTACAAACCTCAGAACTCCACTTGGAATGTTTTAAAAGATAACCAGTAGTCAGTTTGAGGCGTTTCACTTCTAACTCCAGTAGAACTTTTCCACGAATGGACTGGTGTCGGCCATATGCCGCTTTCAATGTTTCGATATATGTTTTGGCAACTGTGAAGCAAATGTTTCAGCAGTCATTTTAACAGTCTGCCACAGGTTTTACACTGGTACAGGTAGTTAGTCAGAGTAGTTTCTATCTTTAGGCGTGTTGAATAGATGGTAATCTCAATCTGTTGTGGCCAGTGGAGGAGTTGAAAAAGACTTTTACACACTTGTCACTCTTCTGATTGAGCTTGGCACTATGCCATCATTTTGCTGTGTGACGGGAACATTCGTCTTATCCCATTTGTTTCTATATTTGATTCTGATAAAATTCGTTGCCTACTCGAAAGTTATGCTTGCATCAGGCTGAGGTAGATTTCCACCTTCCTTTGCCAATCTGTCAGCCTCTTCATTGCCGGTGATGTTACAATGAGATGGGATCCATTGGATCACAACACTATTGAATCGTTGACATAGTTTGTGGAGCACTATTCTGAGGTCATCCAGGTCTGTATTATTTTGGCTTTTCAACGCTGCAATTACTGACTGTCCTTCGGTAAACTGCATTGAAGCATTCTACTTTCCGTCGTACTGTGGTTAATCCGTGTTTTCACAAATCAGTCTAACTGCGGAACCTCCCTCTATAATTAATTTTATTACATGTCAGACTCTTTCATGTGCCTATACATTAATCAAAGAAGCATTCTGTTCATTTACTTTTCATAATTAGCATGCCTATCCTGGCATGGTATTTCACATTGTTTCGTGCATTATTTATTTAGTTTATTTATTCACTGAGTATCAATTAGTCTTTTTCTCACATTTCTTCTTCATCACTGTTTTAAATGCTTTTATAATTCACGAAGGGACATTGTCGTAAAGGTAGACCAATACTTTGTCGTATTATTCAAGAAAGAATTAAATTTTTTTTTGGATCACCTTACTGGCGTATGTGGCCTAGCACTAATGGTTATCCAGCGCAGTCTTCATAATCCAGATATTAACCAGGTTGGATAACCTGATCCGCAGGCGGTTTCGGTAGCAGATGCTTTGTGTGGATTTTTTAACAATGGTAAAGCGCCGTAACCGTTCAAAAGCAATGGGGCAACGCAATACTACTATGAAAAAAAAAATCCTAGAAAAATCCTCAAAACAAGGCCAATATAAGCTGTGGGGTTGATATGCACACACGTCCTGTCACTTAAAGGATAAGCAACTAACTGTTTTAATGCGGGACTTCTTGTTTGCATTTTATAAAATATAGCACATTCACTAGCTTTGCACCTCAAAACACACAAATGATAATTTTCTGATTATACCGTTCGAAACGTTTTAATGCCATTTTTTGCATTATGTTGTTTTATTGGGTTAGGACCCCCTGACCAACAAACATATACTTTATTTCTGTGACACCACTATTGCTCATCTCCGCAATGTATCCCATAACCCCCACGAATAAAAATACCTTTGACTCTTAGTCGGAATACTATTTGTTTTGTGTATCGAGAAAAAGAAATTCTTACCATTCAGGTCACAGATTCTGTGAACTTGATTTGGCATAGGCCCCGTGTCTACTATTACAATTAATGTTGGTATTCGACACATTCACTTTAGTGTGCCATCTTCGCAATACTGCTAGAATGATGTTTTTCTTTATTCGATGTCCTGCATGCGAGATTGACTTGTGAAATTGTTTGTCATTGACATTTAGTGCGTCTACAAACGGTCCACTCAATTTGATTCTAATTAATTTACAATAAGTATCCAACCTACACTTTGCGGTTCACCATCCCCTTAAAATCAGATAATGGAACGTTGCTCCTCTACATTTGCTTTGTAAATCAACGGTATGGTCATCCTTTAAAGAAACTTTATAAACTTCATCCGAATCTTTATCAGATGTCTATGAGAAAATATTGGCATTAATTAAATCTACGTGATTGAAGGACCAACACAGATCATTCCGCCCAATTTTCTCTTTTTCCTCTGTAACAACATGGTTCTCACATTTATTTCCGTAATAATACCCTGGCTTTACTTCGGAGATGCGTAGCTTTATGTAGTAATTCAGTCCAAAACATCTTTTAATTTGAACCACGTTCTCCTATGTTCTCTGTATGATTGCTAACATGTTGCACCTTATTTTCCAGCATCCCTCAGACTAATTGTCTATTGGGTTTATAAAGTAGAAATTGGTTTGGATTGGTAATCTTAAAAAAACATCTGTGACCATGTTCAGGTTTGCCTTGTCTATGTGAAATATCTTTGTATGCTGTGAACTTTTTCTTACTAAATCTTTCCCCACAGTATATTGTCAAGGACTTCATGCGCACATTTTCGTTTCGGATGGAATGCGAATTTTTGTTTTGTTTGGTCAGCCATAAGTTCCTTTCTATTCACATCTGTAGTACATTGATGAAATTAGGAACTTTTATATTCTGGTGTGCCTACAACGTTGTCGATATGAAGCATTGTTCCATTATTCAAAACCACGAGGCTCTCTATCTCAATTGAAGGATAGTAAAAAACATCCTAAAACTGATTCACAATCAAATCTTGAAAAATTATCTTGCCATTGCCTTCTCTGTTATTGATAATCCCTATTATCTGTGATTTTGAAACAAAATATGAGTTCACGTATTATCTTAGGAAGCCCAGATGTATACCTGCTCTCCCGCATGTATGCAATTATTAGGACGCTTGTCCTTTGCTGCTTGGTGACTAGTATATCATAGTAGTACTGTCCTCCAAGATAAGATTGATTGACCACTTTAACGTTAATTATATCATTACCTGTCGCGTTCAGCGCATTGATCCTAAGTTTCATTGGGAATACACAATAATCATTAACAATATCCTTCTTTTTCTCTGACACTCGCGTTAAAAATATATTTGCTTACTCTTTGCAACTATTATGAAGGCTTTTCACAAATAAGGTTTCTATAACCACCAACATATTTTCTGTGTAAAAACTATGTGGAAAGCCTCTCAAAACTTTTCGTAATAGTCCTCCATAGCGTAGGCTTGGAAAATACTCAATGTCATTATTCGTTTCTTAACACAAATATTTTCAATTCCTTAAAGTCACTGCCTCATTATTGTGAAACATATTGGCATATAGATCTTCTTCTGGCGCGGACTCAATTTCTCATGTCAAAATTATCTACCACTCTTTGGCCATAAATTCGCGTGTGCCACATAAACACAATTCACGGAGAGACTAAGAAATTTCTCACGAATCGTCAGCTATACCAGCACGGTAGCAAATGACTCGTTTTCTACTCGAGCTTATCCCCCCCCAAGGCTATGCGAATTTGACTCTCCACGTTATTGTGGGTTTGAATAGAGAAATGATATAGTTTATAAAACCACTCTGAGTAGCTTCATTGCATGCCCCCCCAGAAATACATTAAAAATCCTTATTTGTGATTTCTGCTGTAAATGTTATCAAAATGTACTCGAGAACACGTCATTTTTCATACTTAATTACACAATACTATTTGGAGACAACACCTTTGATTGGACAAATGGTGGTGTGCCGTAACACCGTGATATCTAAAACTATTTTACAAGTTCAAGAAGTGCAAATTCACGCCATTTCATCGATAAAATCAATGCCCATATTGTTTTGTATAAATTTCACAATCATGTGCAAATTGAGTGTCGTAATAATTTAACTGTAAGACAATTCAATATGTGTGTGGTGTATGATGTGTGTTAGGCGCAAGTTAGGATTCTTTTGATATTATTATCACGCAAAGAACATCGAAAATTGAAAAACCAAATGGGCCGCATATATAATGACAAGACAATTTTAATTTCAAAGGGGTCTACTAACCATTTCAAATTCGCACAACGAACCCCCATATTATTTCACTTCTATATGAGTTATATATTCGTTGAGATAGTGATGTATTTAGGCACTTTATGAAGTTTGGGCAAAGCTATGTGAAACGTGACTGTATAGAATGATATGTAACATGTTTATTTTTTTGTAATGGTTAGAGCTACATTCATGGCGTGGATACTTCGACTCTATTTATTTTGATTTTTGCTGTCCCGCCATTCTCCGCCCACCTCCAGGGGCTTTTTACTTTTATTCACAATAGACTCATTTCATGTTTCTTTAAAGAGCAAGAGGGATTGTTTTATTCAATATTTGTGTCATGCCTTCTTTCCTGTACTGCCTTGTTCAAGGCCTTTCCATGTATACATTATTCATTTCGTGTCTGTCACTAGTTGCCTGTCTCACGTGTTTTCGGCCTGCTACCCTGGGGATTGAAGAAGGACTGCCTTGTAATAATATCAACAGGTTTCCTCAATGCGGCAGCCTCTTCTCACTTGACTTAATTCACTGGCAAATTATGTTCTTGGTGTTTGTCACGATCCACGTTATTGATTTTTAGGTGTGGAAATAAGTATATGGTTACTGGTGGTTAAAATATTACCAAGATCACTGACGCTTGAGATATGAAGTGTTAGAAACTTCACTATACTAGATCCAGAATTGGACGACTGGTCTCCGGGCCGTGATCAGTTCCCATCTTCATCGTCGGGCACTTTTATTATATTTAATTACTCATGTTATCCTGTTGAACATGTGAGACAGAGAGAGAGAGAGACGAGAGAGAGAGAGAGAGAGAGACTCAGGAGAGAGAGAGTGCAATGTTTGCGCAAAAAGCGAAGCACAGCAACACCAAATGAGTTAGTATTGTCACCGCTTTGATTTCATATGGTGGTTTTGATGTTAGAAATGTTGTTATGTACTTTGTCTTTGTGATATCGTGAATGAGGTTGCTGCTGTGAAGGGTCTGGGAATCTTATACAAATATTACTGTAAACAAAGTTTACAGGTACCTTTCTCCTGCCTTACCACCCTATGAATACATATTTCCAGACATTGACTCTCTCCTTTGACTAGAGAATGTTATGATTGACTCTACGTTTGGTGTCTAGGTTATGAATATGTAGGTGTTAATGTTGCATTTAACCTAACACTAAACCACTTATAAAACAAACTATTTTGCCCATTATACAACCCTACTCAACACCCAACAACTTACTACGATCAAATACTCACGATACTAAACTACACTTTTTTTATAAGGAAGACTATGGTTTAGTAAGTCTAGATGCCGATTTCTTGAATCTATTGAGTGGTAACTACTATTATAATTTTTTTAGCAAGTGCGCTTTCATGTTATGGTCACTTGGATTCTAGTTTGTCTGTGAATCAGGAGCTGAACAATCAAAAGTGAAATTCTACAAAGAAGTATTTACATCGCAATTACCCAATTAACAAATCCTTGGATCTTGCTTTCACATAATACAATGTTATTAATAATCATGAGAATGTGTCAGTTGTATGTTTATCCTTTTAACATGTAGGTTAATACAGGTTGTATAATAATAGTGTCAGGTTGTTGGGTTATACTCAAGCTACATATCCTACGTGCGTTTATTTTCTTGTTCGTATTTGACACTTGTGTAGATGTTGCGTTTCCAATAATATTACAGGTGTCTTTATAATTTAAAGACAAGATACGGCCTGGATCTTTCCTGGTGCCATTCGAACAGGCGCTACATTATTCTTCGAAGGATAACACACATCGCGTAGAATCTGTTTCACTAAAGCTTCGACAGGGGACTAAACTGTTTACACCTTCTTGCCTGTCCCGAACCAGGGCAAATGGCATTCCGTGCAGGAGGCATGTGCCCGAAAATTATGCAACAGTGTCAGGAATTCGAACATTCCGCAACGAGCTATAGGAACTACGTTAATACCTCAGTACCAAAAAATACCCCTTGCAAATAGGTCAAGGTTTTTATGATGCGCTCCTTCTTTTATATACAAGTATACAGATAATGATAATCCCACACTAATTAAATTAAACAGGGGGGCCAGCAAGTATCACATACAAAACTAGATATAGGGTGCAGAGCTCTTTATGACAACCCTATTTTACCATTTATATATATGATGAGGTGACGCAATGCTACTAAAGACAGTATTTTCTTCCTCACATTCCCCTAATGGTTTACACAACAGCCTCATGCAAAGTCCAGTCAGGTAATCTTTTCATACAGGAAAAAAAAAGGATATATAGAGGTCGTTATGCTCCGCTTGTGATTGGACAATACTATCATTATAATCTTTGTAGTTTCTAACAACCTCTCTGATTTAGTCTATCATATGATGGAATCGCAATCTCTAGGCTTGCCTAAGTTTCGCCTGGACCCAATTACCTTACAGTCGTATTGCAGTAGCTCACATTCAATACTCTTATTTTAAATAAAAGGTTAACTAAAATCAATTCTTAACCACAAATTCAATGAGAAAATAACACAAGCAGAACACGGTGACTGGCAAAAGAACAATTTATTGGCACACTTTTAGATCTGCTTTGTCCAGACTGCTTTCTATAGGTTTGAAAAGCCCAGCCTGCTCTTCATCCCTCCTTGTTCATACAGAACAATCTTTTTTTCAAAATGGGCACAAACGAGCAGTCTACGTTTCCGATAATATATAATGTATGGGCCATTGGGACCATGACTCATTTATTTTGAATAACACTTAAAAAAAAAATACAATCTCAAACTACTATTGTTTACTACTGCAAATTCTATTTTTAGTTTTTAGTAAAAACCAATCCTATCTCGCCTTCCTTTAAAACTACGGCCATTCAAACTTACAGGTGGGAGCACGCGCTAGCGTAGTGGTTACAAACACCGCTCTGGCGTCCGGGTGTATATAAAGGATCTAAAACCCCGGGAGGGACGCGCGCATTTCGAGTGATTTTTAGTCGACCGGGGATTTCGGACTCGGTTTAACTCGAAGACCTGGCCCTTGAATGGGGACAATTGAAGAGTGTCCGCTCAGACAAGGAACTGTGCGGCTCCTGAGGCAGAACCAGCTGCAATGGGTACTCTACGAAATCGGCGAGTTATTTGTATGAATGGACGAGGGACACTGTCATCTGTACAAGAAATAAAGGGATACCACGTTAAATCTCAATGTCAGGTTTGAGACATAAATTAGACACATAACTACCCTGAGATTTCAGCTTGAGTATTAGCGGGCGAACGAAAAAAAAAAAAAAAAAAAAATAAAAAATTACAGGTACCTTTTTTGTCTCCTCATTGTTTCCCCAATAGCTTTTTTTCAAAAAAACATGCTTAGAGATGCAAAAGAAATGATTACTGTCAGCGAATGATTTTGGTTTTCGTCAGTACGTTTTCTTCGTTCTACTCTCTTTCGTTCGTTCCTGGAAATAGATGACACGGTGGTTGAAGTGTTGTGGTCCTGTTTACAAGTAGCTGTGTTTTATGCAACCATTTTCTCGGATTTCAGATCATCAATCAGAGACTTATGCACGGCTTTTTCATTTAGGACCGGGTTTCCCTCCACGCGCTGTTACCTAGGGTTTGCCTCCCTTCCCCTTTGCGAATCCAGTGCTCGCTCAGCACAGACGCATTGCTGAATGGTGTTTCCAGTGACCACCAGTGGAGGTGGAGCACACGGTCTTGGACCAGCTATGGTTGCTGCGGTCCTTGACACAGGCAGTCAAGCATGTGTCGCTGAACCTGCGGTCTCTATATGTTGCGTCCCCCCTTGAGGTCTACGTTCAGTCCGTTAATACATTACATAGTATTTTTGCCGAATATCTTGGTTTATTTATTGTACATAGTGCGTCTCTGATTCCCTTTTTATTGACTCTAGGGAAATCATATGCAAATCCCGAATATTTTAGAATATTTATACGGCCCTTCTCCTTATGTATTATGGTTCAAATTCACCAATATTTTTTCTATCGCCATTAGTCGTTGTCAAATCTGTAGAATGAACTGCAACCTGTGTTCTATTCTTTCTTTACAAAACTATTTTTTCAAATGTTAAAAACGACGAATCGTCGTTAGTGTGTAAATCGTTTGAATTACGTCATTTTTTAATAAGTGCTGACCTAAGGCTGATGCGTGACAATTTTGACTCGAACATTTTTTAGCTTTTGTATCGTTATTTGAAAATCGCACAAGGATATGTCGCTCGAATTGGCTTTTTTGCAATCAACGCGCGACGGCATACCCTAGGTTCTGTCTGTCAATTCCCTCCCATCCTTTCTTGTTATCTATACTCCTGTCGTCTTGTAAAACTTGCAAAAAGTGTTACAATTTAATTCAAGGACGAAGTTGATAAGGACAGTACCCTTCAGTACGGATATTTAGGCTTATCACAAACCCCGCATAAAGGCTGGCGTGGGGATGATAAGACGCTGGGACTCATCATTGTTTATTATCTATCTCATTTTTGACTTCATGCACTATAATAATTATTTAAATTTAGCTATTGTATTTAGAATATCGTCACACATCTCCCCACTTTTTAGAACCAGACTACCTAACTGTCAGTTCATATTCGAAATACACATAAGATAAATTTAAATCATTATGCCTTGGTGAACTACTCGGATTTTCGTCGTACGGGTGTCTACTTAACAAAACATCTGCACTACGTTTTTCGACCCGGGGATATATTTCTTTGATGAATTTGGCTATGAACTGTAAGAGTAAGGACCAACTACGTATAATCTGGCATTTATCATGCTTTGAATTGATTGCGACAATAATATACGAGGGGTTTTATGATCCGAGTTTGGACCATTGATTGATCTCCCATAGAAAGATAGATCTGGAAACTTTTTTATAGCCCATATCAAAGCCAGACATTCCCTTTTCACTAGTTGAAGATTATTTTTGTTCCGCATGTTGCGTTCAACTTACGGCTAGCAATAAGCAAACTTGGGGTTAGTTCATCTTCAAAGTGGATTGGACCTTTACAATAGGGCTGCCCTAATCGATGGTTGCTCGCGTCGTTCTCACAACAAATTCTTGAAGTCAAGTCAGGCAAATTTCAAATATAGGCTTGCTTGTGAGTTTTTCTTATACTCTTGATAGGCGATTCACACTGAGCGGGGACCAAGTAATTTTATCCAGGATTTCCCTTGCGCGTTAAATCGGGCAGTCGGTGCACATATTCGAGTTAAAATTTTTTTATATACTTCTGGTTAAAAAAAACACACAACGATGCAAAAAGAGCTCACATCTCTTTTTTTTGTCTCTGTGGCCTCACTCGGAGCTTTTCTGACAATTATCCAAAGTTATTGGCCCGTCACGGGGTCATGCTTCCTGATATATCTGTGTGTTCCCAAGAATTCCATCCGATCTTCAATCATCAACACAAACAACATTTGGTCGGTCATAGACCGTCCAAGTTTCCTCCCACTGAGTCTATCAAACAATATATTCAGAGAGTTAATGTGTTCCTCAAATGTTTCATGTTGCAATGAGAAATATCAATTCATGAAATTCGCTGATACATGGATTATTCTCAGGGGATCGCAAACAAATTTTCTGCATAACATCCTAGAAAAGGAAAAGCACACTCGGAGCATTTTTCAAACCTTGTCTTAAAGATCTGGCGCAACACTGTGTAATTACATAATGCCCTTCCGCATGGTGCTTTAAAGGCTAAAAAACGGCTCCGAAACCTTTAGGTTTCTTTATTTTACGGGAATTGATAATAGTCTTTACGCTCAGATTCCACCTTAGAGATAAAATTTGGCTTTGTTCAGCTCTAGCAAATCAGCTGATTTGTATCAAGATAATGGAAATGGACTCCTACCTGACCTTCTGTGACAGCATTCTCAGTTTCCTGTAAATCTTATACACAGTCTGTGTTCCCCTAGAGGGTTTCCCAACAGACCACCATCACTAGACACTATACGAAGATTCACTAGTGTGAAATATATTACTTCTTTCAACAAATTAATCTATCTCCCTCTTTAAGCTTTTTTCACCTTAGGGAAGGGAATAGAATAGGCTTCATACAGATTGGTTGTTGGGTCTATATGTTTACATAAAGTTTTTTTATTCCAACAAATTTGTTATGCCCCGGTTTGTCAGTCGTTAACACATCTGTTTATGATCATCCAGAACTTTTGGAACATCTCAAGCCTCCCTCTGATTTTTCGTTAAGTGTTTACTGATTTTTACCGTGTGCGGCATGCTGTCTCACAGGGATATGTAGGGGATATTCATGAGAGACAGATGAGTGGTTCGTTTTTTCATTCTACACGTTGCGATAGCAGACAAGGTTAGTAAGTGTGTTTCGTCGTCTGATTTTCTTTTTCCCAGATATTTTCTTCAGGAGAAGAATTCTTTGGACATATGATAGATTTTTCTCTTTCCCCTTTCTTATCTATCTTTATAATTTGTTCTAGACACCTTCTCTCTAGAACTGTATATGGACCTTGCCATCCGATTTACAACTTCTGTTACTACTGACTACCGGGTAATAGAAGGAGTACCTTCTCTCCCACGGCTAAGTCTTATCCTTCGCTTTCTTATTATAAAATAGGCAGCATGTTTTTTTTCTGGCTTGTCTCAAATTATCATTAGCAAGTTTTCCAGACCAGTTTAGTTTTAAGGACGAAGTGGTCAGCTCGTTCACATATTGATATGATGAGGTAATATTTTTTTCTGCCTTATTATCAGTCAGTCCACTTCCTTAACTAAGGCTTCCAATGGACCTTTGTTGGCCTCCCCGAATAAACAGAGTGTTTGCCGGTGCACCATTAGGTTGAAAATTGGCCTATGGCGGTACCATCCCGATAAGCACAACAGGGACATGCGTGAAGGTACTAATGGTTCCCATGTATCTGGTTTTTCACATGTGCCAACTTTTCTCAGGATCTCAAAATGAGTGTCCCGTTAAATCTTTCTCCTTGGCCATTTTTCCTTGTGGGATGGTACGGGCTACAGTGAAAGTGTTTGGCCTGGAAGATCCTGAAAACTTCTTCAGTTAGTTTCCCCTTGAACTGAGAGCCATTATCAGTCAAGATTTGGTGGGAAAGCCTAACCTTGTTGTGAAGATTGTGAGTAATGCCTCGGCCACATGCTTCGAATCGATTGACGACAGGGCTACCGCCTCTCCCCACATCGAACAAGTGTCCACCAGAGTCAGAATGTAACTGTTCCTTCTTGGTCCGAGTGAGAGGTCCCACAATGTCCACTGCAACTCTCTCAAAAGGTGTTCCCATTATGGGCATTTCCCCTAAAGTTGCTGGAGCAGTCCAATGCTTTGGAGCTACCCGTTGGCATTTTGGACAGGATTTTACATATCTCTTTATATCAATCTTCAGTTATCCCTGGCCAGAAATCAATGACAAGCCTTAACGCTGTCCTGTTGCGCTGATCCCCATATGACCACTGAAGGGAAATCGCATGCCCTATAGTTCCACAAACTTTCTTCCTATATGAAAGTGGAAAGAACCAGCTGTCCGTGACCATTGGATCAAGTTCCGGCCTTCCTATATATCAGTTTATTCTTCATATAGAAGTCTCCCTTGCCTGGAGGTGTATGACATTTGGGCAATTTCTTAAAACAAGGCTTGAGGGTCTTATCCTCAGCCTGCTCCTTCCTCATCATCCTCTTGATGGAGTAGTATTTATAGGATTATCCTCCTCCTTTTTGGACTGTGATCTGGTCTGCACTGTTGCCATGATCCCAGGGTCTCTTGGGATTCCCCAAAGAAGACGTATCTACTACACCACAATATCAAAGGGTAGATTGGTTCATTTATCACTGCTGCTTTGATGATTCCTTACATCACCTATACGCGTTTTTACATCATTTATCCTGGCGATGGGATGAAGTGTCATGGGTCGCTACGTCCTTGGTTGCAGCTTGGATCTCCACTGTTTGTGTGGTGTATTGATCTGCTTGCACCAGGTGAGAACTCACAACTGAATCAAAATCCAATCCAGTATCATACACGCACCTTATGGTGACTCCATTACATATTACTTCTTCACACACTGGGGGGTGATAAGGTTCCTGCTGTTTAGTAGGGTTGGCCTTTACTCCCTTTCTCCCCGTTTTCATTGCAGCGAAGGAATGTTGGCTTTTACACCCGTCGGGGTTATGGTTGGCCATCTTACACCATCTACAATATAATCTACCTTTATGAAAAGGTTTTCTTTCCTCATATTTTCTGCATAGAATTATGGGTTTTTATTTCTATAATCATTGCGTGGCCTATCAAAATGTTGCTTACCTTTGTTTCCCTGATCTTTGTTGTCAAATCTGTTAGAGTTTTGTGGAGCCTTATAATTGTCTACCTGTTTCTTTTTTGTGCCAGTTACCTCTGCTTGGGCTGCTTGATACCTCTCAGCGACATTAAGTAACTCACCCAGCCTCTCTGCACCTTGTTCCATGAGAAACTTTCTCAAGTCTGGAGCCATGGACTCTCTCAATTGCTCAATAAGGATCATTTCTTTAAGATCTTGGGTTTTCCCCAGAGCAGTCCATTTCTCCAAGTAGGTCTCTAAACGTGCAGAGAACTGGTGATAGGTCTCACCCGACAGTAGCTTGGCATTCCTAAATTTTTTCTGTAAAATTGTCCATTCTTTTCATACCTTAGCAAAAGAGCCTGCTTTAACATGTCATAATTGTCTTGGTCATCAATGCTCATTTTGGCAAAAACTTCATAAGCTGATCCCCTGAGACCCTGGGATAACTTTAGGCTCCACCTTTCTCTCTCTAACCCATACGTGGTAGCCAAAAGTTCAAACCTACCTAGAAAACTTTCTATGTCATCATCTTTCTCAACAAAATAGTCTAAATGAAACCCCATAGCTGAGGTTGAGGCTCCCTGACTAGCAGTGGCATCGGAGGTAAAGGGGCTGGCACCATTTTCAGGAGCATGGTCTTGTAATTCCAACTATCTTAGTCGTAACTCGTGCTCCCTCTGCAATCTCCTATCTTCTGCTTCCCTTTCAGCAGCCAGTCTCTTTTCTTTTGCTTCTCTTTCAGCAGCCAGTCTCTTTTCTTCTCTTTCTGCAGCTAATCTCTTTTCTTCTCTTTCTGTAGCTAATCTTTTTTCTTCTCTTTCTGTAGCTAATCTTTTTTCTTCTCTTTCTGTAGCTAATTTTCTTTCCTCTGCTTCTCTTTCGGCTTTTTTTTCTTCTAATTGGAGCCTTTTAATCTCCGCCTCCCTATCCGCCTCCAATGCCCTAGCCTCTTTGTCAGCCTCAATCTGCAACCTCTTAATTTCTTTTTCAGCCTCTAACTTTCTTTCTGCTTCTTTCTCTAATCTTTTATCTTCTCTGGCAATAAATTTATCAACCTCTGAGTTTACATACTGACCAGCTCTGGCCCATCCATGCCCATTTCTTTAGCAGTCTGCACAGCAGCAGATCGAAACTTTGCCAGATCAGCCATTCTGTACTATGCAAACCTTTAAAATTTCTAAGTAGACAAATTTCTAATTATGACTAACAATTCCTAATTATGACTAAGAACAACCACAGGCACTGATAGCTCAACCACTATTTAAATTCCACAAAAGAATAATTTTAGTTTTATTTTACAGGTAATTAAAATTCCGGGACCTGAGACCCTAATATAACTGATAATATTATAAGAATTTAAAAATCCCGGAAGCGAGCTACCCAATATATATGTGGTGGATTTGATGTTAAGAAATGTTGTTATCTACTCTTAGTGTACTGAATGAGGTCAGCTGTGAAGGTCCCTGAATATAACAAATATTATGATAAGTTTACAGGGTACCTTTCTGCTATTACCCCTATGATCTCATTCAGAATTATTCTTTGACTAGAATGTATGATGACTAAGTTTGGTGTCTAGGGTTATGAATATGTAGTGTAATGTTGCATTAACCAACTAAACATATAAACAATTATTTTATTATCCAACACAACACAACAGTACTACGACAATCACATACAAAATACACTTTAAAAGACTATCTTTAGTAAGTCAGTGGTTGAATTTTGGGTAAAAGTTAAATTGTTACAATTTATTGTCCTGGTTCTAGTTTGTTTTGAATCAGGACTGACAATCAAAAGTGAAATCAAAAGAATTATTTACATCAATTAAATAACACCATGGATCTTCTGTCCATAATACAAATGTTATTATATTATAAGTGTGTAGATGTAGTTTTCTAACTTAGGTTAATACTGGTATATAATGGTAGGTTGTTGGTTAACATCACGCACTATTGTTTGTTTTCTTTTCATTTGACACTGGTGGAATCTTTTTATTAATATTCACAGTCTTTATGTTAAACTAGAGGTTGAGCTTCCTGGTGCCGAACAGGCACTTATCTTCGAAGGATAACACCGGTAGATCTGTTCATAGGCTCGCTGGACAATCTGTATCCCTTCTTGAAAGGCAATGGCATCCAGCATGTGCCCGAAATATGCAAAAAGTGTCAGGAATCGAACAGTTTCCACGAGGCTGGTACTACGTTAATGTCAGTACTAAAAAACCCTGAAATAAGAAGGGTATGCGTCCTTCTTTATAACAAGTATACAATAATATTCCACAATTAATTACAGGCACAGTACAAACAAACAAATAGGGTCAGGTCTTTATGACAACCTATTTTACTATTATATTTTTAGGTGACAATGTATACCAGTATTCCTCTCCCCTAATGGTTACAACGCCTCTGCAATTCCAGCAGTAATCTTTTTTCCATACCATTGGATAGGTGTTATGCTCCTTGATGACAATCATATATAATCTTGTAGTACTACACCTCTCTGATAGTCTATCCTATGATGGATCAATCTCTAGGCTCTGCCTAAGTCTGCCATGGACCCACTTACTTACAGTTGTATTGCAGTAGCTCACATTCAAACTTTATTTTAAATAAAAGGTTAATAAAATCAATCTTACCACAAATTTCAATGAAATACACACAAGCGAACGATGACTGGCAAACAATTTATGGCACACTTTAGATCTGCCTTGTCCAGACTGCTTTCTATAGGTTTGAAAAGCCCCAGCCTGCTCTCATCGCTCCTTGTTCATCAGAAATTTTTTTTCAAAATGGCAACGAGCAGTCTACGTTTCCGATAATATATAATGTATGGGCCAATGGGACCATGAACTCATTTATTTTGAATCAAACTTAAAAAAAAAAAAAAACTCTCAAACTACTATGTTTACTCCTGCAAATATATTTTTAGTTTTAGGTCAACCAATCCTATCTCGCCTTCCTTTAAACTACCGCCAATCAAATTACAGGTACCTTTTAGTCCTCATTTCCCCAAAAGCTTTTTTCAAAACATGCTATGAAAAAAATAAGCAGGCATGATTTTTGTTTTCGTCAGTCCGTCTTACAATACATAGTATTTTTGCCAATATCTTGGTTATTTATTGTACTAGTGCGTAACTGACACCATATTATTGCTCAGAAAATCATAAGGCATCCGAATATATAATTTTTATGGCCCTATGTATTATGGTTCATAATTCCATATTTTTTTCTAAGTTAGTCGTTCAAATCTAGAAACTGCCACCTGTTCAATTCTTCTTACAACTATTTTCAAACTAAAAACGAGAATCGTCCGTAGTCCGTTAGAATTACGTCATTTTTTATAAGAGCTAAGGCTGTCTGCGTGACCAAATTGACGAACATTTTTTAGTGTTTGTATCGTAATTTGAAAATCGCCCAAGGCTATGTCGCTCGAGTTGGCTTTTTTGAAATCAACGCGAGACGGCATACCCTAGGTTCTGTCTGTCCATTCCCTCCCCTCCTTTTCTTTTATTCTATCACTCTGTCGTCTTGAACTTGCAAAAGTGTTACATTTAATCTCAAGGACGAATTTGAAAAGACAGTACCCTTCATTCTGCTATTAGGCTTATCAAAACCCGCATACCGGCTGGCGTGGGGAAGAAGACACTGGACTCAAATTTTATTTTCTATCTTATTTTTGACTTTTGCACTATAATATTATTTAATTTAGCTATTGTATTTAGAATATCGTCACAATTCATTAATTGTACATTTCGCTCCCAACATGGCACAAGGCCAATACGTAGCTGGGCACCTTGCAGAATACCTGCACCAAACCATTTATTCACTCCTGTTGTAACGGTTTCTGTTCATTTCATTCATAACCCTTCACTCCCAAAGGAGCATAGGCCTTCAACAAACACATGCCAAGCCTTCCTGTCACGAGCCATCATCTCAAGTTCTTTCCACGTTCTCCTCATCATTCTCATCTCTGTTTCCAGCTCTCTTCTCCATGTGCTTCTCGGTCTACCTCTGCCTCTCTTGCCCCGGGGATTCCAGAACAAGGACTGTCTTGTAATGCTATCAACAGGTTTCCTCAGTGTGTGTCCTATCCATCGCCATTGTCTTCTTCTCATCTCTTGTTCCACTGGCACTTGTCTAGTTCTTGTCATCAGTTCCACGTTGGTAACCTTGTCATACCATTTTAATCCCTCTATTCTACGCAAGCACTCATTTATGAAAGTCGGTAGCTTTTTGGTTGTTGTCTTTGTTGTTCTCCATGTCTCAGAGCCATACAATAGGACTGACTTCACATTTGAGTTGAAGATTCTTATTTTCGTATTGGATCCGATTTCTCTTGATCTCCATATGATCCCAATGCAATGAAAGCTCCTCTTGCTTTTTGTATTCTTAATTTTAATATCACTGTCTGTCCTCCAACTTTGTCTATATTGCTGCCAAGATATATGTACGATGCTACATCTTGTATTGGTGCTTCTTCAAGTTCAACCCTGTTTTCATTACCTGCATTTATTCTCATTATCTTTGTCTTTTCCCTGTGTATTTTCAGACCCAATTGCTGTGACCTCTCATCGAGTGTTTTCAATTTGTCCTGCATCTGATTACGGTTATGGGACAGAAGAGCCAAGTCATCAGCAAAATCCAGATCATCCAACTGCTTAGTCAGAGTCCACTGGATTCCATTTCTGTGTGTTGTTGATGTTCTCATAACCCAGTCTATTGCTAATAAGAAAAGAAATGGAGATAAGAGGCATCCCTGTCGCACTCCTGTTCTTATCCCAAATGGTTCTGTAAGCTGTCCTTCGTGAAGAACTCTGCATGTCACATCTTCATATGTTTTCTTTATTAAATTAATGATCTTCAGGGGAACTCCATAATGCCTCATCAATTTCCAAAGTGATTCTCTGTCTACACTGTCAAATGCCTTTTCGTAGTCCACAAATCCGATGTATAGTGGTGAATTCCATTCCAGACTTTGTTTAACTATTATTCCCAAAGTGGCTATCTGATCTGTACAGGATCTGTTTTGTCGGAAACCTGCTTGTTCATCTCTCAGTTTCTTGTCTATGGACTCTTTTAATCTCTCAAGGATAATCCTATTTAATACTTTTCCTGGCACTGATAGTAACATTATTCCTCTATAATTTGTGCACTCTTGTAAATTTCCTTTCTTAGGCAACTTAACCAGATATCCTTCCTTCCATTCTGCTGGTATCTCTTCCTTTTCCCAGATTTTACCAAGTAATTTATATAACATCTCTGTAGCCATGTCGATATCTGCTTTGATGGCCTCTGCTGGAATGCCATCTGGTCAAGACGCTTTTCCATCTCTTAGAAGCTATATGGCTTTCTTTATTTCTTCCTTCGTTGGTCTTTCACCGTTAATTTGTAGCTCTTCTTCTGCTGGCTGGATGTCCGGGGGGTTTTGTGGAGCTGGTCTATTGAGAAGGTCCTCAAAATATTCTGTCCACCTCTTCATTTGCTCTTGTATATCGCTGAGCAGATTTCCATTCTTATCTTTTATGAGGCAACTTGTTTGCTTGTATTTCCCTGTCAGCTTCTTTGTGCTGTTATACAGTTCTCTCATATTTCCTTTGGCTGCAGCATCTTCTGCCTTTCTTGCCAACTCCTCAATATACTTCTTCTTGTCTCTTTTGATACTTCTTTTAACTTCTTTGTTTGCTTCTGTGTACACTTCTTGAGCCTTGGCTTTGGAACTTCTGGTTTTGCTTGTGTTTAAACCTGCATTTTTGTTTTTTCTGTCTTTTATCTTATTGATGGTTTCTGTTGTTATCCATGCTTTTTGTTCCAGTATTTCTTCACATGTCTCACTCCATACCGTTTTGATTTGCTGCCAATAGTCTTCGTATTCTCTACATCTTCCAGCTGTTAGAGCACTTGGAATTTGTTGGATATTGTGACTGCAAATTTGTCTCTTGTTTCTTGATTTCTTAGATGTCCTACATTAAATTGTTGTCTATAATTTTGCGTTGTTGCATATCTCTTGAGTTTCATTTTTACTTTGGCTTCAGAAGGTGGTGATCTGATGTCACATCTGCTCCTCTATATACCTTTACATCCTGCAATGATGATCTAAACTTCTTGTTAATGCATATATAATCAATCTGATTTTCTGTTTTATGGTCTGGTGATATCCATGTTGCCTTGTGTATTCTCTTATGTGGAAACATGCTTCCTCCTATAGCCAGTTGATTTGAAGCACAGAAGTTTAAGAATAGTTCCCCATTTTAATTCATTATTCCTAGTCCCTGTTTTCCCATGACTTCTTCAAAGCCGGTGTTGACTGTACCAATCTTTGCATTCATGTCACCCATCAAAATTGTGATGTCTCTTCTTTTTACTTTTTCCATAATTTCCTGTAGTCTAGTATAAAATGATTCTTTCACAGACTCTTCTTTGTCATTAGTTGGTGCATAACATTGGATGACATTTACATTTATTTTCTTTTTAGCTGTTTTACAAGTAGCTGTTATTATTCTGGGTCCAACGGCTTCCCATTCAATGAGTGCTTTCTGTGCTTCTTTAGATAACATAAGAGCTATCCCTTCACTGTGGTGTGAACTTTCGTCTTCATGTCCTGAGGACAGCACCAATTCACCTGTGATGAGTTTCTTCCTGTCTACCCCCTTCCAATTTGTTTCACACAGTCCCAGAACCTCGAATTTATATTCCCTAATTTCTGCTGCTACTTGTGCCACTTTCCCTTGTTCGTTTAATGTCCGAACATTCCACGTAATGGTTTCTGTAGCAATGTATTTTGTATAATGAGTTTGCCAGCTCCATGAACAATTTCATATTAGTCGACTGTTTCGATATGCTTGAAGGTGCTGTAGTCAAATTCTTTCTTTGTATCCATAGAGACCCTCGTAAACTATCCAGGGCATACCAACTATATACGGACTCACAAATAATGCAAACTCAAAAATGGTTTTTTATTAAGGGATAAAAAGATCCAGATTAATCCCTGATTTGGTATCCAATGAAATGTTTGCCTGTTTGTGGAGAGGCACGATTCCATCAACCATAGACAGAAGTCATCCCTTTCGATTATTTCAGAGTTAAATTGCCAGTTGACAGAGAGAGAGAGCGAGAGAGAGAGAGAGAGAGAGAGAGAGAGAGAGAGAGAGAGAGAGAGAGAGAGAGAGAGAGAGAGAGAGAGAGAGAGAGAGAGAGAGAACTACATGTCTAAACTCTGGTCCATCATTGATAAATACTAAACCTTACAAACGGCAAGTAGTTCCTATCAGTTAACAGTTAGCACGTCGTAGCCCTAATAAGGACAGTCCTGAAAAGGACTGCTAAAAGACCACTAGAACAGCAGAGATGAGCGTCCGACGAGCAGAGTAGTTGGGGCTCTCGCAGCTAGGTTATCGTGTTCGAAACACTGTGCCGTCACGCTCCAGTCTATCCAGTTGTAAATGGGCGTCTGACTGTGCTCTTGAGTTAGGAAGGCAAAGGCAGCAAGGAAGGGAACTGGTCACCCCATCTGTCTAAGTAGGACTTCGTCTATCTATCTATCTATCTATCTATCTATCTATCTATCTATCTATCTATCTATCTATCTATCTATCTATCTATCTATCTATCTATCTATCTATCTACCTACCTACCTACCTACCTACCTACCCACCCACCCACCCACCCCCCCACCCACCCACCCACCCACCCACCCACCTATCTATCTATCTATCTATCTATCTATCTATCTATCTATCTATCTATCTATCTATCTATCTATCTATCTATCTATCTGTCTGTCTGTCTGTCATGTTTGTTTTTTTTTTTTTAAATGACGTTTGCTCGGCAGACCATGTTATGTCTAGGAAATTGAAGATGACGGGGAAAATAAGTAAGCCTATATAGAAGAAACACAAGACAACCAACCAACAGAAAACTCGAGAAGTTGCATGGAGGAAAATAGAGAGCGGTGCTAAATAAACACACAGAAAGAAAAGTGAAGATCGGTCATTAAGGACAGCTGAGAAAGAAGAAATGATTGAGTCTGCAGCAAATAACATGAACGGCTTAGAATGCTGACGAGACGTTTATTTTTCTTATTTAACGTTTTTTTTTAATTACTCCAAAGCCTTTTTCTGTGTTGTTTTATTTTGACACTTGATGACAATTATTTATGGAAAATTGTGGTATAAGAGACATTCGAAGCGGCAACATTTGTGAGTAAATATTAGACAAATATAAAGGTATGTTTTCAGGCGCTCGTAAGAAATAAATAAGTAGAACACTAGACAACAGAAAAACAACAGACGTGAGTGGCTTACCCAGGACTTGAACCCAGGACCTTCCGTGCGACAACCCCGCCTAGCTATGCAAGCGAATCACACTATCCTCTCTGCCATCTAGGCATCACCAAAAATGATGCTTCGATGACGGGTCATTAGTACGACCCGCAACACATAACACCGGAAATTTACCATGGACAGTCCAGCCTATTAATGACGCAATCACTTCTGTTGTTCCCCTATTATACAGTATAGGCCAGTCCACACAAGACAAAGACCTTAATACTGTGTCTAGTAAATGATAGAAGACTAAGAACAGTAAGTACAGGACAGAGGGTAGGTTTTTGGTTTACAGACCTCGGGTTTCCTTTCCTTATGTTTTATAAACATTTGTGAGGCTTACTCGTGCAACATTCGTGATCCCAAAAGCCACTGGACTCCTGATTTGAGAAGAAACAGTCAAGAATTCACTGAGAACCATTAGGTTCTGCATTTGTTTGTCCAAAGCAGTTTTATTTGTCCCATCATCTCTCTCTCTTTCGCTCTCTTTCTCTCTCTCTTTCTCAGTCTCTCTAAGCTTGGAAAATTGTGCAGGTTTGTCCCCAAAAAATGCAGGTAACAAGAGAACTCGCGAACGAGCACCTGTTGGTAAGCCTAGACGTTTCTTCACGTATTCTGGCATCTCTTTACCTGAACTAAGGAGAGAAGAAGTCAAGATATCGTTGCCTGCCCAGACTCTGATATTTATGGTTCACGATTGCGCTGACTCTCCAAGAGTGTGGGAAATGGTTGGAAGAGAGAGTTTTTATAGCAGGAAAGAGTGCAAGTGCCGGAGGTGTAAGCACTTGGTAATCGGGATGAAAGGAAAAATGGAGTATGTATTATATTGTTTAGTTTCGTTTCTCTATATTTTGCTTTGAAAACATTTTTGTTTTTAATTTACGAAGGCGGGAAAGGTAGCATAGGATAGGACGTTGTGTATTAAAAAAGTGTAAAGGGACAACGAACGAAGAAACGAACTATTTATGTCATCAGGCAGAGTATAGAAACTAGTATTATTGCCGTTTAGCGTTTCTGCCGTGAAACAATTCAAGTGGTTAGGATGTGGGGTTATGTTCAAAGAAGAAAGAAAATATGGTATTACCGGTAATATGGTTTGTAAAAGATCTAACGGTTAATCAAAGAAGCAACACAAATAATACCTGAACACGAACAAAAAGAAAAATAATGAGAAGATAAAGATTGAAGGAGACAAACTGAAAGAGTTATACTTTGTTTTGTTGTTTATATACGTTTCTTCCCTCTCCAGTTTGTTCTTCCGAAGAGCCAATAATCCAGTCTTATTATGTGGGCTCTATATTTGTGTTGTTTCCAGTTTAGCTGGATCATGTCTAGCTACTGACTGTCTGTCGTACAAGATGACTACTATTCGTTTGTGCAATGGGCTGGCAACATCATCATGTTAAAACAAGTAACCACAGAAATTATCAATGGACGAGTTTGTTAAGGCTTTTATTTGTGCATGCTTTTTTTTGTTGTATTGTTGTTGGTAAAACAGCCTAACTGTTTGCATGTTTGTGTTTAGTTCTCTTTTTGGATACCGCTTAGCTAATTGTATATATATATATATATATATATATATATATATATATATATATATATATATATATATATATATATATATATATATATATATATATATATATATATATATAAAATTTATTTGCTAATTATTTAGTTATATTGTTATTGTTATATTATTAGTTTTAATAGGTGTATTATTTTAATAAAATAGTGAGCCAAGTGACTAACGCTAAACATGTATTAAAAAAAAAAAAATTACTGTCCTGTCTCCATGACTTCCTCATAAAGTAGTTTAGAACTATACTTTTATTCAGGAATTCTACCGTGTTAGTTTCCCTTGGTGTTCCTCTTCCTCAGGTCCTCTTGAGGTTGTAAGCATCGTGTCTTTCTTCTCGCTGTGCTGCCTTGCCGTTTTTGTACTCCTTCATTCTTGGGGTTGTGTTGGGGGTTCCCCTTTTATACTTTTTTACTGATAAATGGGGATGTTCCTTAACGTTCTCGATTTGATAAAAATTGGTTATATGTTCTTTTCCGTTCTCGGCTTGATGTGGATTATGCTGGGATATGCTGGCATGACAATTACTTACTTACTTACTTAGTCGTTCCCCTTCTACCGTGAGGTGTAGAGGTTTGGAAGAGAGAGCGCCAGACTATCCTATCGGCTGTCTTCCTCCTGGCCTGGTTCCATTCTAGTCCTCGATCCTTCAAAGATTGTCTAATGTTGTCCTCCCAGCGGACTCTGGGTCGTCCTCGGGGTCTGGATCTTTGGCTCTTTGTTTCTCATGCTTGTCGTGGTATCCGATCTTCTCCCATTCTGCAGACATGGCCAAACCATCTTAATTGGGACTGTTCTACTTGGGTCTGCATGACAATTACAATTGATAAAATTCATGAAACGCGAATAAATAATAAAAATGCAAAAGGAAAATTTTGTTTTCGCGAAAAAGAATTAATTGTTATTTATATTTTCAGAAATCCGTACCCATGGAGAAAAAACGTAAATATTCAGAAGACTTTCTAAAATTTGGCTTTACCAATGTTCATCAGCAATGGTCAGTACAGCACAAGCACAAAATTAGGATTATATCAGAGCTGTGTGCTTTCTGTGCTTCTCTATGGTGCGGAATGCTGGGGAGTTACAGAGAAGGAAATGTCGAAATTGTCCTCTTTTCACACAACATGCCTAAGAAAAATTCTCCGAATCTTTTGGCCGAATACCATCACCAACCAAGATCTGCTTACTCGGAGCAAGCAAGAGGACATGCACACCATCATAGCTGGCAGACGCTGGAGCTGGGTTGGCCATGTCATCAGAAGAGACCCCTATGCCATCACAAGAACAGCTATGCTTTGGACCCCTGAAGGAAAACGAAAGAGAGGCCGGCCAAAAACAACTTGGCGGAGGACTACGGAGGCTGAGATGCAAAGAATGAACCATAGTTGGGGCACTGTACGACCGCCGACTGAGCAAAGTGGAATAAATTTGTTGTTGCCCTACAAGACGCCACCAGGCGTGATGGCCACTGACTGCTTTGACGGTCGGCGGCTAAGGATCAAAGAAGAAGAAGATCAGCAATGACATAGAGAAGCCACAATGCGTTTTGTGCAATGTTGTTCTCAGTGCTGAATCTACGAAACCTTCAAAACTCAAACGTCACTTAGAGACAAAGCATTCAGAACAAACTAAAAAGGATTTGGAGTTCTTTCGACGCCATGAAATTGGTTTCAGACGTCAGAGACTTGATCCCACAGGAAGTTTTCAGCAACAGAGCACAGCAGCAGTGCAAGCATCATATGAAGTCGCATTGGAAATTGCCGAACAAAAAAGACCTTACACGATTGGAGAAACGCTCACCAAACCCTACATATTGAAGATGGATAAGTTAATTCTTGGGGAAGCCAGCGAGATAAAGATGCGACCAATATCTCTGTCCAATAACACTATTCAGAGGCGCATTTCAGATATGTCCGTAGACGTGAAAGAGCAGGTTTTGAATGAAATCAAAGTTTCTCCATTGTTTTCTTTTCAATTTTATGAATCAACGGACGTAAGTTCATGTTCTCAATTGCTTGTCTTCGTGAAATATATTCTTTCAGATGACACCAAAGAAGAGTTCCTGTTTTGTAGTGCACTAGAAACTACTACAAAAGGTGAAGATATTATGGAGAAGATAAATACCTTTTCTGAAACTGGAGGACTACAGTAGAAAAACGTCTGTGGGGTTTGTACAGATGGAACACCAGCTATGCTAGGGTGAAAGTCGGGCTTTCAGAAAAAAGTGAAAGAACTTGCTCCCCAAGCAAAGGGCATTCACTCCACGATTCACCGATATGCTCTTGCCAGTAAGACTCTTCCAGCTCCTCTGCAAGAGGTACTTGATTCCCTGATCACAATTGTGAATTACATCAAATCTGAAGCCCTCAACACCAGTCTGTTTAAAGAACTCTGTAAAGACATGAATTCTGATCACGAGGTTCTTCTTTTCTACACTGCTGTACGCTTGTTGTCGAAAGGAAATTTTGTCAGTTGTATCTTTGAGTTGAAAGATGAAATCAAGTTGTTCCTGGAAGTGAAAGGGAAACATGACCTTGTGGCTTACTTTAATGATGAAGCTTAGAAGAAAAGAGTTGCTTACTTAGCAGACATATTAGACAAGCTAAACAAGCTGAACCTGAAACTTCAGGGAAAGGAAACACACATTATCCAATTATAAGACAATCTTCAGGCATTTGTATCCAAGCTACAAAACTGGCGTTGGAAAGTAAATCTTGGAAACATTGCCATGTTTGAAAAACTCTGCAGTGTGGTAGAGAAATCTGAAGGTGAACTGAATGAGAATCTGAAGGAGGAGATTACTGGGCACATTGAATCCCTTGAAAATGAATTTCAGCGGTACTTCCCTGAGCTTACAGAAGAAGAAGCTTCACTGGTACGAAACTCAATCATCTGCTTCTCTGAATGTAGCCAGCATTCCCGATGAAGTACAGAATGAATTCTTGGATCTGTGGAACAATTCCTCGGCACGTAATTTGTTTTATGAAAAATTGCTGACTCAGTTCTGGTGTGCTCTGTATCAATCATATCCAAATGTCACCATGCTTGCCTTTTGAGTTTTACTTCCATTTGCTTCTACATATCTCTGCGAGAGTGGATTTTCAACGCTTCTTCATATCAAAACAAAGGCAAGAAACAGAATGTTGAGGATGACATGAGGTTGACTTTAACAAACACTCAGCCGCGGATTTTGAAGCTGGTTGCCCAGATGCAAGTACAACTATCGCATTAAATATTAGGTTAATTAAATATTAGGTTAGAATTATATTCTGGAAAATCTATTCTAATGTGTTTTCTTTACCCTATTAAAAATGCCTTTTTACGCAAATGTGGCGGGGGGTCGCAGGTTACTTGGCTATTATAAAAGGGGGTCGCGACTCGAAAAAGGTTGGGAAACACTTGGCCTAGCTGATTGTATGTTTATGTACGAACTCTCTTTTTTGAATACCGCCTACATGCAACAATTCTTTGTCACTGGAAGAAAGAAAGAGAGTTCTTCAGTATTATATAGAACCAATCCTGACTTATGGGAATGAGTCATGGGCAATTAGTAAACAAGTAGGGAAGGTACCAGAGGCCATAGCGATGTGGTTTTACAGAAAAAAATGTTAAAAATACCATGGACAGCCAAAAAGAGTAATGAAGATGTCCTGAAAAAGGCCAATGCACAAAGGAAACTTATTTCACAAGTTAGAAAGAAGCAATCCACTTTTTTTGGGGGGAAGGGGGGGGGGGGGCGCATGTTATGAGAAAAGGAATGCTGGAATATATCGTAACAACAGGTAAGCTGGAATGTATCGTAACAACAGGTAAGCTGGAATGTATCGTAACAACAGGTAAGCTGGAATGTATCGTAACAACAGGTAAGCTGGAATGTATCGTAACAACAGGTAAGCTGGAATGTATCGTAACAACAGGTAAGCTGGAATGTATCGTAACAACAGGTAAGCTGGAATGTATCGCAACAACAGGTAAGCTGGAATGTATCGTAACAACAGGTAAGCTGGAATGTATCGTAACAACAGGTAAGCTGGAATGCATCGTAACAACAGGTAAGCTGGAATGTATCGTAACAACAGGTAAGCTGGAATGTATCGTAACAACAGGTAAGATTGAAGGAAAAAGAGGACGACAAAGAGAGAAAATACTGGACAATTTGACATCATAGCGTGGAAGGAAGTCAACAACAAAATTGATAAACTGTACAGGAGACAGGAAGTTGTGCGACGTGATCTCCTACGCCACTAGGCATAGCACTTTAAAAAGAAGAAGCGCTGGCGACCGGGTGACCCAGGATCAAACCCGGGCGAGGACATTTGAGGATTTTTCGTCGACCGGGATTTGGACTGGATTAACTCGAGCCCTGGTGAGACATTTGAAGGAGTGTCGTCGAGCAGGGACTGGCGGCTAATGAGCCGATCCAGCTCTAATGGGTACCTCCGAAATCGGCGAGTATCTGCATGAATGGCGAGGGACACCTGTCTCTGTGCAAGAAAAAAGGGATACTCACGTAAAATCAGTCTCAGGTTAGACATTCTAACCTGAGATTTCGCCTCGAGTAATAGCGGGCGAACGAAAAAAAAAAAAAAAGATATACCGCCTGGCTTATTGTATACTTGTGTACATACATTCAAAAATGTTTGAATACCGCCTGGTGGAATGTAAATGTATGTACAGACTATCACTTTTGATAATGCCGAGCTGGTTGTAAGTTGCATGCAGCTCAGATCCACTCCCCATCTTTCCTGTAATTGTTCCATTACTTGTAGGAGAGCGTCATGTGTTCCATATGTACCGTAAAGAGGTTCACTGCAGAGTTCACAAATTACGTAACGCAAATTTTGACATTTTCAGCCCTCCCCTGTAATGTGTGCGTAACAAAAACCCACAACATTTCGGAACCCCCCGCACCAAAGCTTAACATCTCGGCAACACACACCCCCACCCCCCTACTTTTCCCTCTCTTTGCGTTATGTCATTTGTGAACGGCCCCAAAGCTCGTGCATTTAAAAGAAGGATTAGAGAAGTTACGCAACAAGGAAGGACTCTTAATTCAGTATCGTATTACTTAGAGCAGGGTTTCCTAACCATTGTCCATATGACCGTTGGGGGTCTATGAATAGATTATATTGGGTCATAGGTTTAACATTAAATGGAAGTAACACTTAATTTGGTGGTCGGAGTGGCAAATGGGTATGGTGTTCGCCTCGAATTCCTGAGGTAGCAGGTTCAAATCCCAGTTGAGGGAATATAATTTATGCAAATTTATTTTCAGAACCCGTGGTCCTAATAATGTCATACTCCCTCCTGGTCTCCTGGGTAGTGAGATCGGATGCCTGGCCTTCTCGGATAAGGGCGAAAAAATTAGGAGGTTCCGTGTGCAAGTTGCGCACGTTAGAAATCCCACGACAGTTGGAAATCGTAAAGAGTAGGCATATCAGGATGCTGCCCTGGCAAAATTTAACCTAGCCACCACAAAAATATTTCGAAATTTGTGTGATTCCTATACAGGGTTTTGTGGCAGCCATCTTTGCTCCAACATGTGACAAAACTTAAGGGAGTATTTTTTTCTCTTATTTCTATAGTTTCATGTTCTCCACTTAATTCTCACTTTCTTTCCCTTCTGTCTCTTGTTTGTCTGTCCCTGACGAAGGCCTTGTGGCCGCAACGTAGGTTTTTCTTGTCCTTTCTCTTTGTAAGACGTATTACTATTTGTGTGTTTTTGTAATTTTTTTTTCGTTCTACTGGGTCCTAAATACACACATTGGGATTCTCGCTGGTGCTACAGAGTTCGTGCACTGTGCTGAGATCCTCCTTGTGTGATCTAATGGAGGAGACCGGAGCACTGATAAAGTTTTCCGTGTGCAATGAAGATAATCCTAAAAACCAAACCAAACCAAAAAATAATTTTCAATTTATATGATTTTTTAATATATTATTTCATTTGGGGAAATTATCATGGATATTTGCATTTATTGATATATATTTTACAAATTGCTTTTTTATATTTGAGTATGACTATATGTAAGCTTAATGATTTCTTAATAAAATGTATTATTTGTACGTAAATTTTAATTATGTTATTATGTACACTTTTTATATGAAGTGGTCCGTCGCCTTCACCGAAAGATCAAAGGGGTCAGAGGCACTAATAAAGTAAAAAACCACTGTTTTAAAGTATGACATCACGGCACTGGCTAACTTTCAGATACTGTTCTCATCAAGTACTATCAGACCATAGGAGCCGCGGTAGCATAGTGGTTAGTGCACTGGTTTCCTAGCGCAGTGGTCTATGGTTCGATCCCCAGATGAGGCGGGAATTTTTTAGGCCACAAACGGCTCCTGGGTCGACCCAGCCCCAAATGGGTACCAGAGCAACTCTGGGAAGGTTAAGGCGGCCGGCGTGATGCCGACCACATCACCCCTAGTGTGCCGACGGTCAAGATAATATGGGCCTAACACCATATTCCCAATATGCCTCAATGGGCGTGTAACGGGTTCCTTTACCTTACTATCAGACCATCTAATATTGTACAATACAGAATTGCGTCCCGATATAAGCAAAGAGCATTTTTATGTGTTTGAAAGGTACGTGTTTTACAGAAAAGAAGCAAGCAGTTAAAAATAAAATGAAATCTCTCAGGAATAATTGCCTACAGTTGGAGGAAACTGAAATAACGGCGCCATTAACGTTCCCGTGTTAACAAATCTCTCTTAGAAGACAGCAAAGCACCTGCTTGAGGATAATAAATAATAACTTCAAGAGCATAGAGAAATTAAATGATAGAGCGTTTGATACAACAGTTGTTGTCTTGCTTTGGAAAGATAAGAAATAGATAGTTTAGCACAGACAGCTACAAATATCAGCAAAACTGAATACAGTTTCAAAATAAGCCGGATGTTGCAGCTAAACTTACGTCAACAGCAGAATATACGGGAATTTACTCGGATAAGTCCCATTTTTGTCTGTTTATTTATTTATTGTCTTTTTAGTTAAATTAAATTGTATCAACTGCTGTAAATTTTTATATTTTGTACTTGTTTATTTCTGTCATCCGTGTATTATTCTTCACAAAAGAAGGTATTTTCGACGCAGTATTCTGTTATTTTGAGTTCCTGATTCTTAAAAACCAATATTTACCTTTGTATGATAGATTGTGCACGTTTGGTTTGACACGAAAAAATCTGGAGATTAAGAACTTGTCTGAGTTTTTAACTGTGTCTATACCATGAGCCGCATAGCGTGCCAAGATGTAGTGCAACTTTCTCCCGAAAGCCGCCCGGTATTCTTGTCTGATTTCATTATGATCCACTGCACTTCACACGATCTGAAACACACGATCTGAAACACACGATCTGAAACACACATATTTGTAGCAGTTAAGACTTACAACCTGTTGAAATATCATTTAGCCATTGTACAGCGATATTTTGCATATATTATTAGGTACTTTTACATATACACGCAGATGTGTGTTTGTGTGTTTACTTGATGTTTTGAAAAATAAATGGTAAATGCAGTCCCATGAGAAATACTGCCGTAGGAGAGTAAAGTATTTGAGAATTCGCGTTACTAGGGGTGGGGGTGACAGGTTTCCTTGCTCACTGCCTTTCCTAACTCAAGAGTAGAGTTAGATATCCATTTGCAGCTGGGTACACTGCAGCGTTACTCTGCAAGGTTGAAAACCCACTATTTGTTTTTTTTTTAAATAAGGTTTTGCCTCGTTTTGGCGAGGCGCGTCCCGTTCAACTTAGTCGGTTATATTAGGGCGCATGTTCAAATATTAAAAAACCTTTAGGTCCGAGATGATTAATAATGATTCATTAAAAAACCCACTACTTTGTCGCTAGAAGCAAGAGCTTTAAGCACACTACCAATCGGTGATGTTTAAAACCGAACCTGTGGAAAACAAATTGACATACATGTTGGTGCCTGCACGTACATTTTCCGGGAGTCTCTGATGAGACATATATATATATATATATATATATATATATATATATATATATATATATATATATATATATATATATATATATATATATATATATATATATATATATATATATATATATATAATGGCAGTGGCGTCACTAGGGTTGGTGTCACCCCCTCTTATGGTGTCAACCGGTGCGATCCGCACCCCCCTAGTAACGCCACTGTATAATAGTGTTACTGCTCCCTCAAGAATGTCGCAAGAGGCGACCATTACGAGTTTGTACAAGGGCTGGCAAACATCTAAATAAATAAAAAATATAAAAAAATAGCCACGGAAGCCACAGATGCTAGAACGCATGGACACTTTGATGAAGGCTTGCTGCAAGGGCACCAACTGAACCGGTGGTTCCATTCCTTATAATGAACGAAATAGGTAAATGGAAGATGTTGAAACCTGGATAAAATCTAAAGCAACAATGAGCAAAGTTAAGCTGTATTTTATCACCATGTCTAATGTGTCTCAGTTTTTCACGGCTTTCGACTTACCCTCGTGTTTGTGTGCCCTACAAGGCACAACTTACCCTCGTGTTTGTGTGCCCTACAAGGCACAACTTACCCTCGTGTTTGTGTGCCCCTACAAGGCACAACTTACCCTCGTGTTTGTGTGCCGGCATACATTTGTATCCGTTCCATTTCTCGTCGACAGCTGCGCTTAAAACAAGCAACAATATAGTTCCGATGGTGTCTCACCTCGCCGGAACACAGGAACAAAGGGATTCTAACTTTTACTGTTCAGTGAACCTGTACAGATAAGAGTAGACAATGTAAACACGAAATGAGCACTTGTGGCACTTGGAAATTAGGTTATGCCACGGCACTCTCTATTTTTTTACTCGTTTTATGGGTTCTTTTCAGGACATGGAACCTATTGGTATTAGGTAAGAAAAGCTTCATTGATCCATTGTAAAACGAAGGAACATTAGCGTCGACTTTCATCAGTTCTTCCATTCTGGCATCTCAGGTCACGTTACACCACTTTGAATGTTGATACCATACATTGCGGCACCATTTGCCTGTATTTATCTCAAGCCACGTCTGCTCTCATCCAATTCATCATTCAAGTCCCGTAAAACGTTAGAAAGAATGTAGATTAAAACGCCATTAGCCCAGTGTTCATCTGTTTGCTCCTTTTATTAATGTATTCCAGCTGAGAGTCATCAAGAATGAAGCTTTTAAATACAAGAGATATGCCTATTACGTTCTTGAAACCGAATTTCTCTTTATTGCCTTTTTATTTGTGAGTGGTGAAAAGTCACATTTCCAATTTTTTTTTTAAGTGCCAACAAATATTGGCACTACTGATGGGAAATTTTTTATTATCAACCCCCCCCCCCCCCCCCACTCTCTTTCTATCTCTTTCTCTCTCTCTCTCCCTCTCTCTCACTCTTTCTCTCTCTCTGTCCTATTTTTGTTATCCAAATTGCAAATAAGTATTAAACATTTATGGATTTCTCTTAAAAAAGTCAGAATAAAAAATTCGGCATTTCCCAGGCACCGTCTTTTTGGACTTTTCTTAGTAATGAGGGTTTCTCTCTATTTGATTTGCTAGTCACATTTTGTTAAGCAAATTGTTCCGCCTTGTGTGAACCTTTTTCTTATGTGTTTTGTTTAACAGTGTCCCTGTTGTTATTTGCCTTACAATATAGACATGAAGATAACGTTGACTCTTTAAAGCAGTCTTTCTGTAAGCAATTTGGGATCTCACGTATACCCAACCGACAGGTTAGGATGTCACTTTTCTCGAACAGACAAGTTAGGTTGTCTCGAATCTCCAACAGACATGTTAGGATGTCACGAATCTCCAACAGACAAGTTAGAATGTCGCGAATCTCCAACAGACAAGTTAGGATGTCATGAATCTCCAACAGACAGGTTAGGATATCACGAATCTCCAACAGACAAGTTAGGATGTCCCTAACCTCCAACAGGTTAATATGTCAGGTTAATATGTCACATATCGTCAGAAGACATGTTATCTGTCAGGTATCTGCAACAGACAATTTAAGATGTCACATATATTCAGTAGACAAGTTAAGATATCATATATTTCCAACATACAAGTTAAGATGTTGTGACGAAATTATATTTGTTCATTTCCTTTGCAGTCTTTTCTTCCTGCTATCCTTCCTCATACAATCGTTATTTTCCAGTTTTCTCATTGAAACTTTGTCACGGCATAATTTTGCTCCCCGACGCCCTATTTCGTGGCGTAATTCAGACCTCGACCCCCTACTTTTAATTTTTTTTTTATTGTCTTCAATATCGAGTAAAACTTGAAACGCTCAATACCTAAGTTATTACAAACCTGTCATGAAGAAGATTTTAAGTTAATCACTCATACGAAAACCCACCTTAAATATGCTTATTTCAGCAAACTTTTTTCTTAAGTTCTTCATGAGTGCGGAGGGGATTTAAACTTTTTTTCTAGTTACTTCAAGCTTTTTGGCTTGTAGAAGTTGCATTCTCATTATTCTTCAGCGATCGCTTTCTTTATAAATACTTTCTTTTATCTAACGATCCTAAACTTACTTCCAGGGGAGATTATCAAGATAACATTTTACAACTTATCGTTATTCCTTATTCACCTCAGAAAGATATGTACCTCTACATTATTCTCTCTATCCATCCATCAGCTTTAACACACTTACCACAGATGTCACATATCTCCAACCGACAGCTTACATGTAACATATACTCCAGTACTATAATATTAGTTATGATGTCACAAATATCATGCTCTTGTAAACTAGTTAGAATGTCACATATATTCGATTCCAGAAAAGACGGTTAGAATGTTAGCTATTTTAAACATACAGGTTAATGTTCTGATGCCAGTTATCTTCAATGTTTTTAAGAAATGCAGAATCAGGTTTGAAACTGCTTGTAGATAGTTTAGCGTGAGTAATAGTTGTTTAAAAACGTAATCATGAATGAAACAATCAGTCAGAAAGCCTACAACCAACCAATGAACCAACCAACCAATCCATGCACCCACTGACCAACCAACCTACCAACTATCCAAATCAATCAACCAGCCAACCAACCAAATTACCTACCTACCTACCTGCTTACCTACTGTAAAAATGAAATTTGTTGGATTGTGCCCCCACTGTAGAAGGGTGTAAATGTGTCTATATGTGCGCTGTTAGAGGCGAACAGCATAGTCGGGCTTACAGATGGCCGACATGGTGTGTGGATGTATAGACAGGTCAATGGACGCGAATGAGTGTAGTCCTAATATAAAATGGTGATGATCACACACACCAAAAGTACATATATTCTTCAAGAAAATGCTGAAAAGGCTGTGGTACAGTTGCTGACGATTTAATTACACCACAGTAACGAGGACATCATCAATACACTGTCAATGGGACATTGTTCACACACATCATGGAATAACAACAGTTCATTACATCCAATATCAACGACTCTCTGAATAGACTACCGGTATCGCAGTGCCAGCAGTACGTCAGTAATTCCTCGATACCTTCTCTGACGAAATAAGCCATGTAAGACTCTGGCCAAATAAGCCGCATAAGTGCCGGGCTTCAAAATATATATAATTCTCTGTATCTCCTCTGACAAAATAAGTCATGTACATCTCTGGCAAAATAATGGAAAAATGTACTTTTACCTTCACTGACAGCATCAGAAATAAGTCACATAAATATCAGCCATCAATCCTTGGCTTTCAGAATTATGTCGGGGAAAATCTCCAACATTTCTATCACACAAAAACTATTTGCCCCGTACACACAGTCAGAAAAAACATGGCTGATCACCTTCTCGGCCAAGCGCCCAAGCACAACTGTCACAGGATACCGTCTCTCGGTCCCGCCAAAAATCCCGCATGCGCGGATCACCGCGAGAACTTTCTGGAAAGATCGACAAATGTTCGAGAGGAATCTCTCAAACGAACAAATGGAAAGTCAAGGGAGATAACAACTAAATCTGACCTGACATGCGAAAAATATTAATATTTAAATCCCCTTGCTTAAAAACTGACTTTAACACCTACCTACACACCTACCTACCTACATACCAACCTACTTACCCACCCACTAACCTACCTACGTAACACTTACCTACCCACTTACGTTCACACCTGCTAACCTACTTACCTTCTTACCTACCACCTACCTACCTACCTGCCAGAAAACTACCTATATACCTACATACATACTTACCTACCTATCTACCACCTACCAAACTACCTGACTACCTATCCACTTATCAACCAAACAACCATCTTACCCACCTTCCTACAAACTTACATGTATCTTCTTACCCACCTACCTGCTTGCATGCCTGCCTGTATGCCTGATTGTCTATGTGATTATCATCTAGACCAGCGTTTCTCAAACATTTTGGTCCGAGGACCCCTTTAAAATAGTTCAAGGATCCAATTACACGCCCATTGAGACATATTCGCATGGTGTTAGGCCCATATTTTCTTGACCATCGGCACACTAGGGGTGATGTGGTGAGCATGACGCCCGCCGCCTTAACCTTCCCAGAGTTGCTCTGGTACCCAATTCATGAGGTTGGATCGACCCTGAAGCCGTTTGAAGTCTAAAAATCCCATCTCAACTGGGGATCGAACCATGGACCACCGAGCTAGGAAGTCAGAGCACTAACCACTGCGCTAACGCGGCTCCAGGACCCCTTTACACTTTAAAAAATTATTGAGGACCCCAAATAGCTTTTGTTTACGTGGGTTATATTTATCGATATTTACCGTATGAGAAATTAAAACTGAGAAGATTGTAAATATTTATTTTTTAGTTCATTTAAAAATAACAATAATAAACCCTTTACATAACATATCTTTAAATGAAAATTGTCACCCCCCCCCCCCCCCCCCACTCCCAACCAAATAAAAAAAATTTTAATGTCTGGCTTAATATAAGACATCTGGATTCTCATAACCTATGAGGAGTCCAAGAGTTTTATCAAGCGCAGGTACAGGCACAAGTGGGAAGAAGAGCATCCAGGCCACACAAAAAATGATCCGTATTACCAGCTCAGCAGAAGTGAACAAGTGGTAATCTTCAGACTTCGCACAGGTCATAACAGATTGAGATACCATCTATTCAACAAATTAACGATCGGAACTACTGATGAGTGTGACTGTGGCATCGATAAAATGACTGCCGAACATCTGCTTCAAAGGTGCCCAACATATGAGGAACAGAGAAAACGCATATGGCCATCACCAGTACCATTCCTGGAGAAAATCTACGGAGATATCAACAGCCTCAGGCTGACCACTGCTTTCTTTCAACTTATTCAAGTTGATATCTGAGGGTGAACGAAGAAGAAGAAGATAATGTGGATATTCTTCTTTGATACTACAACAAAACTCGACAAGTGGTAGTTTCTTAAAGGTTAGTTGCAATGTGGATTCTGAAACCATATCAATGATCTTTTCGTGCTCTGTTACATTAAAATTCATTGGTTATCTTTTACGTTGAATATGAATGAGATTGAAAAAGGCAAATAACGTCTTAGATTATTATGAAAATACTTTTTACCTCGCGGACCCCCTAACAGGGTCTCAGGGACCCCCAGGGGTGCGCGGACCACACTTTTGAGAACCGCTGATCTAGGTGTCTCCTCTGCCTGCCCATGTTTGTCAGTCAGTCGTCCATCCGTGAGTCCATCGTTTTGTCTATTTGTCTGCATGTCTATCTATCTGTCATTAAGTATGTCTGTTTGTCTAAATATCAGTCTGATCTTGCTAATCTACCCCTGTATTCATTTCTCTGTCTCTCAAAAAAAAAAACTTTCTTGAAAAATGTTGCGTGCAAAGATTATCTTGATAAATTAACAACTGTTTGCAAGCCTGTGATTATATATCGGTGCTACAAATAAAGGATGGGTTTACAAAAGATTACATTCTTGATTTTGATACCACTAATTCTCTTTCCAATTAGAATGATAAATACATGAAAATGAGTGACTGGTGAATGTAGGAGTGATGTGAATTAGTTAATAACTAATGAAGTAATTTAGCTATTAAATGAGTGAACAGGTTGAGAGCGACTATAAGCCAGCAAAATCATACAATCTCTAACAAACTAATATCATTGCAAAATACTTCTGTGATGTAAGTGTAAGAAAAATTCCAGGACATAAAGAAATAGACAAAAGAGAGTAAACTCTTAATATAAAAAAAGAAGATGATTTTAACAGAATTTAGGGGAGATGTCACATCAGAACTCCGAAATTTCAGTTCAGGATATAGAAAAAGCCAAAGTCAGCCTCAGGATTCTACATCCTGAGATATGAAATTTTAATATTTAATTGTTGATACAATACTACGTGGAACACAGGAAAATACCTAAGGCATGACAAGTAGCAGCAGTTGTACCAATACTGAAAACAAATGAGGAAGCACATGATGTGAGTTCCTGCTGAACAGAAGCAATGACATTCCAACTGAGACAAATAATAACAAGAAGAAAATATTGCAAATTAGTACTCATCTAATTTGAGATGGATAATTGGGAGTTCTCAGAGAGTCGAGATGAGAAGTGGTGAAAATCTGACTTAAGGGATGGTGTAGGACAGATAGATAGTTAACTTCACAGTTCCAGGTGATAGCTGTAGAAAGGAAGCTGTGAAGTAAGTCACATTCTCGCTAGATCTATCGTATGCTTTAGATGTATGTCTATCAATACGTGTATGAATGCGGCTCGTTAAACTAAGGTGCATAAAATTGACAGTCCTGGTAGGTCTATTGTTTCGACCTGATCTTGCCCCAATGAACGTATTTCTGAGTTTCGTGACAGTATTTTTCAACCCTTAGTCGCTAATCTACCTTTTTACTTGAAGGACACTACTCACGCTACAATTACTTTTGATATATTTACCCCAGACGGTACTTACAGTCTTCTCCTTTCAGATGTTTGTTTGCTCTGTATTTCTATCCCACTTTCTGATGACACTGTTCCTAGCCTTGCTGAATTGGTTCTCAATATTAATTCTTTTGAATTTAATGGTCAATATTATTTTACCAAATCAGTGACGTTGCAATGGGCAATAAACTGGGCCTAAGTTATGATTGCCTATTTAAGGACCATTTTGAATATTTCGTTTTTCAGAGCTACAGTGGCTTGATATTATAATTTTAACACGCTATATTGATGATGGGATCAGAGTTACAGATATTTAAGAGGGGGACCTCCATAGAATTATTGATTATATCAGTGATTTCAACCCTCCATCGAATTCACTTTTCCAATTTCCACGACTTCAGACAACTGTCTAGACTTTACTGTGAAGATTAGCACTACTGGTCTTAAAACTTCTGTCAGTTGTAAACCTACTTACGCTCATGGTTTCCTTCTTTATTCTTCATCTCACCCTGTCAGCTGCATAAATTCCATTCCCTTTTCTCAGCTTCTACGTTTATCTCTGACATGTCACGATGACAATTATTTCCTTGAACGAGCTCAAGAGATGCTTGCGTTTTTTCGCCGATGTCTTTATCCTGAACGTGTTTTTTTTTCTGATGCTCTTAATCGCATTACACATATCACTCGTCAGATGGCACTTACTACCAAACCTACTGTTACATATGACAGACTCTAAGTTGCTTTAACTTTCCATAATCCCTGCTTGGTGGTGAAAACAATTCTATTTCGTCATCTACCTATTCTCAACTCTGATCCTGTTACCCGAGAGTTGTTTGGTCAAGCCCTTTTGATGGTTTATTGTATGGATAAGAATTTTAGGGACATTCTTTTACACAGCCGCTTGATTAATAATAGCCCTTCATATTTTGTTACTAAGCTGTGCCAACGCCGTGTATGTCACACCTATCCATACTCCAAACTCCAACTATTTCTTTTCCGAAATGGGACTGTCATTAGAGAGTCATGAAGACGCGAATCGATGATTCTAATTTATGCTATTATCTGTAAAAGTTGTGGTATTACCTATTGGTAAAACTGTTTGGCAGACAGATTTGAGAGCACTTAAATGACATTTATCATCGGGAACCTAAACCTGTGTCTTTTCATTTTAGTAGTCCCTATCATTCAAGTAATTGTGATATTCAGATTATGGCTATCCGCTCTAGCTTTGGTGAAGACAAGACTCGGTTTTGCTTGCAGAATCGTCTCATTTGTCAAATGAGTTGTCTTTCTCCTTATGGCTTGAATGTTCACATCATTTTACTTCAGTTCTGATATTTGGTGATTTTCCACTGTTTTAGCGCCTTCTTTCCTCACTTTTTCAAAATCTGTCTTTTTAGTTGCTGATGTTTCATTCCGTATCCTATTTACGTATGTTTATGTTGCTCCGTCACTTCCTTTCTTGATGAGACCTCTGTGTAGATTTGCGCTACAGAATCTTCAGTAATTTCTTCTGAGTAATAAAGTTTTGCTTTGTCATTTTATTTTCTAATTTTCATTGCTTGTTGCATTACTTGGGTTGATATTCTGTTTCTTGGTTCGTATTTAATTGTTTTTCATTTTCTGTATTACACATTATATCGTTGTCTGATTTATTCGTCATTTTCTTCTGTGTGTTTGCAGTACTCATTGCCGTTGGTTGTTAAGCTGGCTATATTTTTCTTTGTCGCCTATTTGTAACCGTAGCTGACGAAGGGTGAATCTCAAAACGTCATAAATGTGTTAATTTGTAAAACTGATTCTATACCATTATATTTTTAAATTTATATATTACTTTATCTACATAACAGCACTATAAGCATGAATACCATCACACTAGAGAATAGAAGAAAATGAGACTGTAGACAAAGAAGCAAAATAAGGAAAAATTCTTCAAACAAAATAAACGTAGGATTGGGCAAATCAGAGATCAAAAGCCAGATCAAAAATATAATCACACATTATGGACAGAAGAATAATTAAGAAAATTGTTCGACTCGCCGATCAGACGAAAGCTCTGAAACGAATATTGCAGCTATCCAGAGAGCCAAAAATTCCCTCAGTAATAAACTGCTTAGATTACAACAAGGAACAGTGTATTATTTAAGCTTCAAAACCCCCAATTATCGCTAGAAACTGTGCAAATAAAGGACATAATCAAGGAACAATACAACATAGTAAACAATAATAATAATAATAATAAATTCTTTAAGCACCAAACACGGCGCATAAGGCAGAAACCAGTGCTCTCCAGGTTGTACGTTGTGACGCCACTCCTCTTAGCTCTTGCACATTGTTTAATCCCAACGTTCTTCCTTCTCTTATTATTGTTCTTCTGAGTGTTTCTTTTGGTCTTCCTTTTTTCCTCTTACCCTCAGGAACCCAAGTGAGTGCCTGCAATGGTATTCTGTTGTTTTGCATTCGTAGGACATGACCGATATATGACCATCGTCTTTTCCTTATATAGTTGGAGACATATTTCTGCCTAGAGTCTTCTCTTAATTGTCGATTAGTCTTGAATTCTTTCCAACTGATGTTCATGAGTTTTCTAAGACATTTGTTCTCGAATGTATTCAGCTTGTTCTCCAATGATTTTGGTATTTTCCAACTCTCACAGCCGTATGTTAACACTGAGATAACATTTGAATTAAACAGACGAAGCTTGGTATGTATATTCAATGATCGTAAGTTCCAAATGTTAGATAACACTGTCTAACAAAAAAAAATTTTTTTTTTCTTTCTCTAACATTTCTATGTTTTTCTGGTCAATTTTAATGCGCTGTTTTTAAATCTGCAAACCGTTTTTCTCTATCAGGTCGGGATCTCTAGAAATACGCAATTGAATTTTTTTAACAACGCATATAGTATTACAACATCATTCGTACAAGAAGTGTAACAGTTATCTAGCTTGAATTTCTTCGCAGTCGACTTTCGTCGGTGAATGGCATGTGGTACATGGCGATGAAGCATCCAACAATAATCGGCAAGCATGGTCACACTCCACCGTCCTTGATAACGTGACTCCATTACGGCGATATCTTGATGGAATCGTTCTCCATGTTCATCGCTGACTTCGCCAAGGTTGTCAGGGAAAAAGTCAAGATGCGAATCGAGCAAATGGATTTTGAGGGACATGTTACAGACCATAATTCTGTATGCATCTATGCACTGCTTAACAATATGCACATAGTTGACAGATTTGTGATTTCCCAGAAAGTTATCGACGATCGATTTGAATGCCATCCATGCGCGAAGTTCACTACCATGTAACAAGTTCTCGAACTGTTTGTCTGCAATAACTTTCCTAACCTGAGGTCCTACAAAGATACCTTCCTTTATCTTTGCATCGCTAACTTGCGGAAACTTTTCTCGAAGATAAGTGAAAGTTTTGCTTGTTTTATCTAAAGCTTTTACGAAATTCTTCATGAGCCCCAACTTTATATGTAACTGTGGTAAAAATGATGCTGTCTGTGTTAACTAATGGCTCGTGTTTTACATTTTTATGCCCGAGCTGCATACGATCCCTGATAGGCCACACCTTTCTTGCATGATGTTCCTGTCTGTTGCGGCTGTCCCATTCACATAGGAAGCATCACAATTTAGTATACCCAGTCTGCATGTCTGTGAGAATTGCAATGACCTTTAGGTCTCCACAAATCCGCCATTGGTAGTCATTGTACTTTATTTTTGCCAAAAGTATAGCCATATTGTCATAAGTTTCTTTCATATGAACAGAGTAGGCGACTGGAATTGATGAAAATAAATTTCCGTTATGCAATAACACGGCTTTTAGACTAGTCTTGGAAGAGTCGATGAAAAGTCGACATTCGTTGACTATGTGCTCATGACCGAGGTGCACCATTAGACCGTTTACATCTTTGCAATAGCAAATGTCATCATCCATCTCAAAGTATTGAACAAGTTCTCTGTGTCTATGACGAAATTTAGATATCGGAGTATTGGGCGCTAAAAGATTCCATTCTTTGAGTCGCGAACCGAGTAATTTCGCTTGTAATTTTGGTAAGAGCGAGATCACGTATTAGATCTGAAAGTTCTGAATGGTTAATTAAGTGAACACCATCATTCACCGGTATATAATCCGAGTCAGAATTAGTTTCTAAAGCAGGTAAACTATCACTTTCTGATGGTTCATTCACGTCCAATGGATATTATTCTGGTGGAACTGGGATCGGACACGTCATTTGATCATGAGGCACTGGTTTCGAAACCGATTCAATATTTGGATAAACCACAGACTTTCTAATTTTAAAAGTGAAACCATGGATATATGTCAAACAGAAGTAACAATCAGTAGCGTGATTTGTCGGTTCACGCCATATTACTGGCACTCCAAAAGGCATCGACTTATGCTTCGGCGATTTTCGTAACCAACCTGCCAATGTATTTGAACAAGTCAAACAAACTGCATTTGGCTTCCAAGATTTATTTGCATCATCAACTTTCGAATCGAAATAAAGTTCATATGCTTTCTTTAGTAATGGTGTAAAGTTTTTCTGGTGAACACGATCAGTAAAATATCCGCACACGTAACAGAACAGATTAGCCGAATTTCTACAACTTCTAGAAGCCATATTTCGCTCAGAATTATTTCAAAATACAGTAACTATTTGAAAAATAGCGTAACATATGTCATGCATCTTTTAGCAGTATAAAAAGTAGAATTATTTTGCATTTTATTAATTTTTAATAAGTTATATAGTAAAAATGAAACGGAGCAAATAACGGTTTCCCAAAAATATATTTTTTCACAAATATCTTAAGAACCCGACGTGATAGAGATAAACGGATTTCAGATTTGAAATCAGCGCAAGAAACTGACCTAAGAACACTTATTCTTATATAAGAAAGAAAAATGTTGTTTGTCAGTGTAATCAATTGAAGGCGCTAGCTGCCAAAGCAATTCTAGTATGAATTTCTCTTGTTGTGTCACCATCCTGAGTCATTTTACTGCCTAAATAATTGAAACTTTCAACTTTCTGTAGTTTTTCCCCGTTCAGGATGATATTAAAGGTCTCGTTAGAAAAGTTCATAACTTTAGTTTTAGAGGCATTTATTTGGAGACCTATTTTAACCGAAAGATGACACAAATTATTTACTGCTTCTTGGGATTGTCTGGGTGTTGAACTTAAGAATGCTAAATCATCTGCGAAATCCAGGTCCCCCAGGAATTTTCCATTTGTCCATTTTATACCTAATTGTTCATTGTTGGTATAGTTTCTCATAACCCAATCAATAGCTATTCCAAAAAGTAGTGGTGACATAATACAGCCTTGTTTCACCCCTGTTTCTACTGTAAACCATTCTGTATTCCCTTTATTTGTTCTAACACAACATCTTGCATTGTCATATAGCGCTTTGATTATATTCACATATTTTGTTGGAAAACCATAGATTGTAAGTATCTTCCACAATGATGGGCGGTGTAGACTATCAAAGGCTTTTTGAAAATCGACGAAGGTGATAATAAGTGGCGATTGCATTTCCACTGATTCTTCTATAATTGTTCTTAGTGTGAATATTTGATCAATACATGATCGTTTTGGCCTGAAACCCGCTTGTTCTTCTCTGATCTTTTCGTCAGCATGCAATTTTAAGTCTTTCTAACATCATGCAACATAATAATTTTCCAGGTACTGATAATAGAGATATACCAAGCCAGTTATTACAGTCTGATAGATCACCTTTCTTCTGTAACTTTACAATAATACCGTCTTTCCATTGTTGTGGTGGCTGTTCTTCTCTCCATACTTCATTTATAATATCTAAAATTCTCAAGAGGTTGTTGTCATTAACTGCTTTAATCATTTCGCCTGAAATTTCGTCAACTCCAGCAGCTTTAAAATTTTTTAATCTTTTAACGGCTTGTTTGATCTCGTCCAGCGTGAATTCATCGCAAGTTATTGGCAAGGTGGTTGTGGGTGTTTCATTATTAAAATCAGGTGTTACTGTTGGTGGTGGTCTGTTTAGCACCTCTATGAAGTGCTCAGCCCATCTCTTCATTTGTTCTTTTTCTGTTGGTATTGGATTCCCTAATTTATCTTTAACAGGTGTTTCCATATCAATAGGCTGGTGACATAGTTGTTTTGTAATTTGATAAAGGCACCTACTATTACCAGTTCTTGCAGCATTTTCAGCTTCAACGGCCAGTTCATTGATGAAATGTCTGTTATCTCTTCGAGATAAAATTATTATACCAAAACAAAATAATTGGCATTTAACAACTACAGTAGCTAATGAGGACGATTAGTGATAAATAAATACATTAACAAAATAATATTCATTTTAACAAATCAAGACAAATAGTGTAAATATTAAACATATTAAAACTATAAAAAAACATCAACAAAAACAAGTCATATATATGTAAAATAATTTTAATTACAATAAATAAAATAGAAAAAGAAACAACTAACCAAAGTCATTAAAGTTTACAAGTCCCACGAACGTCATTACAAAATCCCTGAGCATTACTACAGGTTCCTCAAACATTAATACAAGTTCCTCGAACATTACTACAAGTTCTTCACATTTTTACTGCAAGTCCCTAAAACATTACTGCAAGTCCCTGGAATATTATTACAAGTTCCTCAAACGTTTAACAAAAGTTCATAGAACATCATAATAATAATGATAATACTAATAATAACGATAATAATAACATCACAAGTCCCTCAAACGTTACTAAAAGTCAGTCACACGCTGAAGTGTGTAGAGAAATATATTTTAAATGCAAAAAAAGGGGTTTTTGATGCGTGATGCCATATGATGATGGATGGTATCCGCATGTCTGGTTTTGTGTGGTGTGCAGATGTGTTCAGTCAAAACAATGTTCATACAAAAATAACAGGGCAATCCACATAGGACGTCAGTAAACTCACGACGTATAAAGTCAATGATTCTTGTAACAGCCGTTGACGTTTTTCTTCATTATTTATTGTGGACGCCACAGTGACAAAATGGTTACGCGAATATGTAGGCACATCAAACAGTCATTATCACAGCAACATTCAATACAGCAATAGACGGTAGACAGCATTACAATGATGAGTCAGATGCATGTTATATTTCAAAGTGCTGTAAATGTAGTCAGGTGGAAAACTCCATCCTTTTTCTATAACAGCCAGGAGATAACCAGATGTATGAGATCAGTTCACTCTCCTTAGTTTGACTTCAGCAAGACAGACACGTCTGCCGAAGTATAAATAATGTCCTCAAAAATATCCTCTAGATAATAAAGGTTTTCCAAACCTAGTTCATTTAACAAAGTAGCAAGTAATGGTCCTTGGTACATGCATCAACCGATGCAGTACAATGCAGCGACATGTGAGCTAGGAAAACATCTCGTGACGACGACTTTCGAAGACAGGCTATGAACCAGAAATCGTTCACGACCAAAAATCGATAGAGTTAATGAAAATGTTAATTTACCTTGCCTTCCGGAAATACACAGAAATATTATGCCTCCCGGCATGTGCAAATACACTAGAGGTATTATCTCGAATAAACGAAATATCCATAAGAGGACTCTCACATTCCTGACAGAACAAAAAAATAGCGGAGATCCCCTCTTCAACGAGGCATCTCTTTCGCCATTCCAAATCGCTCACTCCACTAGTGGTGGGCGGAAACCGATCGACCAAGAAGCAAGACAAGTCATGCGCAGTCCAGCGCAAAATGACCACAGCTCAAACTTAACTGCATTCGATACCAACGCGAGAAGACAAATGCTTACCGAGAAAAGTGACTATAAATTTCAAGCAGTTGTTGCCCTTGCGTTATAAAATAGATATTGAAATAAAACGATGTTGCGAGAATTTATCACGCAACATATCACCACCTCCTCCCGATTAAAAAAAAAATGTGGAACATATTTTTTTTTTTTCAATATCAAAGAGCATGCGATAAGCGGCTCAAAACGCACGAATTATGCGCTGATAATTAATTAAATTGCCTAACATGAGGCTAAATATAGAGTGTCTGGTGAGGATATACCTCAACAGAAAAAATAAATATGTCTCAAAAAATATTCACATCGGGGAGGTGTCACCAACACACATCACGTTAGCATGTAAACACAATATACGTATGCAAGTTACTATAATCATCATTAAACAGCATACTCTAATATTGTCTTTAAAAATGGATGTACAAATCTGATAGGAAAATTTAAATAGTACATTCTTTGACATGTAATGATATAAGTACATAGTAAAGTTAAACTACATGACGATCCAGGACATATGCTCTGGTATTCCGAGGGTAAGTACACAATCTAGAACTCGTCATGCTTGATACTAGTAAGGTAAGTCCTCAGCTCAACAATGACATTCTGAGAAAGTACAAGCAATATAATGCTAATTAATAACTAATATGCTTCATAAGGTACAATACATTATTAATAATTGTGGCTGTTTAGTAAACTAACGGCCCTTATATTAACTACTCAGTCCTCCTCTATCATCTTAAAAAACGAACAGAAGAAGATGACAACAAAGCACGATAGTGTGTACATATAAAGTAAGTACAGATGTGCTAATCTATTGTAGAAATATAGGTGTGTTATGACTCTGTAATATATGGAAATATAGGACAGAAGTATTAGTTGGAGTCATGTGGGCATCTAGACAAAATGTCAGCCATCACATTATCCGCACCACGGATAGCTCGTACCGTGAAGTGAAAAGGTTGAAGAGCTATAGCATATCGAGTGGATCTCGAACTCTTCAAATTCTTAGTCTGAATAGCTGTAAGAGCTTTCTGATCAGTCTCTAGAATGAAATGTGCGCCCAGGAGGAATCTTTGTAGTTTTAGAATTGACCAAACCATCGCTAACAACTCACGGTCTAAAACCGAGTAGTTCCTCTCTGCCGCATTTAGTTTTCTAGAAATGTACATAACAGGATGCAGAGTATTTGCATATTCTTGCATCAGTGCTGCTCCAATCCCAGTGGATGAAGCATCACTCCGAAGAACAAAAGTCCTATCAAGAGTAGGTAATCTTAAGATGGGAGGAGAAGAAAATATATTCTTGATTTGGTCTAGTGAAGATTGGCATTCTTCAGACCAACGGACCAGATTAGGCGAACCTTTCTTCAACAATGTTGATAGAGGTGCCATGATCGAAGATAAATTTGGAATAAATCTCCCATAAAATTGAATTAAACCTAAGAGACTCCTAACTTGTTTCTTCGTTTTAGGAACAGAGATGTTCAGTATTTTGGACGTATTGTGGTCTTCTGTCTTCAAGAGACCATGACCAACACGATGACCCAGGAAAGAGATTTCACCAAAACCAACAAAAGCTTTAGAAGGTTTTGCTGTCAAATTATTCTCACGTAGAGTGGACAGTAAGTCATATAACCCTAAATAGTGATCTTCCCAGGTATCACTGAAGAGACAGATGTCATCTAAGTATGCGATGACATCCGAACGATGTGACAGAATTCGACGCATCATGCGAACGAAAGTGGCAGGGGCGTTCATGAGACCAAAAGGCATAACATTCCATTGAAATAGACCCCTAGGTGTAGAAAAAGCAGTAAGAGGTTTGGCATGCTCTGCTAAAGGCACTTGCCAATAACCTTTAGACAAGTCAAGTTTAGTGAAGAATCTAGAATTAGAAAGTCTAATCAGTAGATCTTCTAACAAAGGCATCGGTTCAGCGTCGAACTTTGTGACCTGATTCAATTTGCGATAATCAACACAAATTCGTATGTTCTTATCCTTCTTCCGGACAATAACCATGGAAGAAGAATATGGTGAAGTCGATGGTTCAATTATATTTAATTGAATCATTTCATCCAATTCCTTTTCCACTTGCGACTGAAAGTGTATAGGAATAGGATACGGCCTAACCCTAATTGGATTATTGTCGGTAAGAATTATGTCATGTTCTATGACATCTGTGTGTCCAGGAATGTCAGTGAGAACATCCTGAAATGTTTGTAACATCGACGAGACTTGTCGATGTTCGTCACCAGAAAGATTAGGAGAAACAGAAACGTTTTTTCCAAGATTCCGTGGAATGTAATGGAACCACTGGAAGGGGAAGGTTGACATCAGAGAAGGTAGCTTCCTCATCCTGAATGACAGACAGGGATGAATAATGACCGTGAGGTGCAGGAGCATCATCCGTTGCCTGGAAAATAGGCAGCAAATAGTCCGGACGTTCGTGAAATTCCGAAAGCATGTTTATGTGGAAAGTTTTATGCTTTCCATCAATATCGACCACATAGTCAACATCGGAAATCCGAGAGACTATTGCATACGGACCTTTCCATGCAATAAGAAGTCTATTTTCCCTACTGGGGAGTAGGACGAATGCTTTGTCACCTGGACAAAGTTGTCGTAGACATCTATTCTTGTTAGCAAACTGTCTTGCCTTCTCTTTAGCAATTTCTGATGAAGCAGTTGCTAGCTTACATGCCTCAATGATCTTTTGTCTAAGAGCAATGACATACTCATATGAGGATTGAGTTTCATCGCTAATATCATCGGCAGTGATGAGATCGTGTAATAAAGACATAGGCCGCGTGGACGCGCGCCAAAGACAAGTTCGAAGGGAGAAAATCCTGTGTGTTCATTAGGGACTTCTCTATAGGCAAAGAGAGCCGCGGGTAAAACCCTGTCCCAATCTTGAGGATGATCTTCAGTTATCTTACCAAGCAAAGTCTTGAGCGTTCTATTCAGACGCTCAACTAACCCATTAGACATAGGATGGTAGATACTACTGAGAGATCGTTCAATATGTAAGGTAGACATTACCTGTGACATAGTGTCAGATATGAGTTGAGTGCCATGGTCTGACAATATTTCTCTGGGGAACCCCAAGCGAGAAAATATCAACCAAAGAGCATCTGCGATATCTGTAGTAGATATGCTCTTAAGAGGAATAGCCTCTGGCCAACGTGTGCACATATCGACACATGTAAGGATAAACTGATGTCCTCTGGCCGACTTGACCTTAAAAGGGCCAATAATATCTATGGCCATTTTCTGAAACGGCCGAATAGGAATGTCAGCAGCCTGGACAGGCGCAGCATGTCGTGGTCCTCTAGATTTGACCTCCTGACATACCTTGCATGATCGGCAGTAAATACGAATGTCCTTATTGACAAAAGGCCAAAAGAAAGCCGCAAGGACTCTCGACTTCGTACGGGCAAAACCCATATGTCCAGCACATTGCGAGTCATGAGCATGTTGTAATATTTGGACTCTCATGCTCTTGGGAACAAGAATTTGCGAATGTGCCGACGTAGTCGAATCTTGTACCATACGTACAAGTACGCCGTTTCTCATTGCAATCCAAGATTTTCTATTTGTATCCTGATTCGGATCACCTTTCTTCGCAAGAACGAAGAATTTTTTTAAAGAAGAATCTTCTTCTTGCAATTTTATGAAAGAGTCACGAGTGATTACTAAGTGACTATCTTGGCTATCAACTTCATTATCACTATTCCGTGAAGTTTCGGGTGTTTGTAGAGCTTGTGCTCTTGTAACTACTGCATTTGTAGCTTGCATGTTATTATCTTCCCAAGCAGCAATCTGCTGTGGGGTACACTCCCTAACTCCGTGAATACGACCAATAATAAGGTCCGCAATAGGATTAGGTAAGAGACAAGCATGCACATCTCCAGTAAAGAAAGGAGTGGCAATGCGAATTACAGCAGTAGGATATTTTTTCTAGAGTGCCGCCAAATGTGACACATTTAATAACCCTTCCTGTAGCACAAGATGGATCTACAAGCGATTGTCTAACACCAATAGTGGTGCATCCGGAATCGAAAAGTAGTGAGACCGGAGTATCATTAACAAGACCCTTATGTAGGATTAAAGAACCCCTCCCGTCATGCGCAAGAGCAGCAGGAAGAGCGGGAAGTGGGTGACCACAACTCAAAGTAGTTATGGTACCCGGTTCGAATAAAGTACTGCATTGGGGGCATTTGTTTGCTCTCTCAAAGTCAAAAGCAGAACCAGTGACAGCGTCAAAGTTTTTACTATCAACAACATGATTACAGGCTCCCTCAGTTTCCTGTTGTACAGCATTAGCCTGCTGATATCTCTTTTTTTTGTGTTGAGATCTACCCCGACTATTATTACCTCTGAAGTTATCAAAGTTATTATTATCTCTGCAGTTATTATTGTCTCTATTGTAATTGTTATCCTGGTTCGAATTCCAGTTTCCACGATTACTATCATGTTCACATTGATGCGAACATCTATTTGTTTGGTTCTGAGGTCTTCGGCAGGAATAACCTCTATTACCATATCCTCTTTTGAAATACTTATAATTATTAGGGTGATAGTAACGAGTACTATCAGGTTGTCTCCAATTCTTCGAAGAAGAATCACCATGAAATTGATTTCCATGATTTTGACAGAAATTACCGCTACTCTTTCTATCAAAATTTTGTTGGAATCTACGAGCAAAGTTTTGGCCATACGGAGCTGCCGAAGCAACTGGTAAACCTTCTTTCACCTTAGAGTTACCCATGGTTATGTGTGGGTGCGCAGTTACGTATTGGCAACAGAAATCTTCCATTTCTTTTATTGTTTTAGGTTTACGTTCATGAAGGAAAGCAAGGAAAGACTCATTGACAGACGACATGACTTTGTCTCTAAGTATTAAGTCCATAAGTCCTTCATAAGTTTTTTCCGTCTTAGATAGTTCAACCCATCGTGAGAAAGTAATGCGTATTCTTGCAATAAACTCGGAGAATTCAACTCCATTTTCAGGTAACATGTTTTTAAATTGTAGACGATAGCCGTCTTCGTTAAGCTGATATTTCTTTAACAAAGCGGCCCTGACAACCTCATAATTATTCTTGTCAGGTTCATCCACCATATTTAATATACTTAGAGCTTTACCTGTCAGTATCCCTGATAACTGATAAACATATTTTGCTTTGTCTATGTTATGAGCTGTACATGCTTGTTCAAATCTGTCCAGATAGAACATTATGTCATCACTGGAAGGACTAAATGTTGGTAACTTAATCTTAAAAGTATCATTATTAGCCTTACCAGAAGATGAACCCTTGTTTGAATCATTACCATTACTCATGCTCGTCAATTTCAATTTTTCCAACTCTAAAGCTAAGACCTTTTCTTCATGTTCCATTTTTGCTTTCTCTTTCCTCTCATCAGACTCTCTCTGTAATCTTCTTTCCTCAGCCTGAGCCTCTTTTTGAAGTCTTTCATTTTCAGCTTCTTTTTCAAGTCTTTTATTTTCAGCCTCTTTTTCAAGTCTTTTATTCTCAGCCTCTTTTTCAAGTCTTTTAGCTTCTAGCTGTAGCTGGAGTTTTCTTTCCTCAGCTTCTGATTCCCTTTTTTGTTTTTCCATTTCCATTTGGAATCTCTTTTCATCCACCTGCATCTGCAGTTTCTTTTGTTCAGCTTCCATATGCAGTTTCTTTTGTTCAGCTTCCATTGCTTTATCATATCGAGCAGTTGCAAATTCTTCTAACTTATCACCAGTCTTCCCAAGCAATTTACCCTGCTCAATAAAGTGCTCAAATGTAGACATGATGAGTAATATATAAGTCCAAAACCTGAAATAATTAACTAATTTATTTCAAACCTAAGTGTAACAAGTCTTAATTAAGCACTTGTATATTCACATCACCTTATATTATCCCAGTCTCTGTGGGAAACAAGTCTCCAATCAAAGAACTTGTATATGAAATATCAACAATCAATTCTTGATCATAAGTGCACTTCTCATTCAATAGTGCACGACACTATTCATCATTCATTTATCATCAGTGTAGTAGTAACAGTGCATTAGCATAGCCCATTAACTAATTACTATAACTGTAAACAATGACTATGTAAACACATGCAGAATGTAAACATTGAAAATGTAAACAATACAAACAATGTAAACAATAACAATGTAAACAATAACAAAGATCAGCAACAATACAAAAACGTTCGCAGAAATCAACTAAAAATAAAGCAGAAATTAATGAAATATCACAAAAAATGTGACGATATCTGCGATAGAATTAAACAAAATACATGACACCACAGTGTATAAACAAAAAATGTTGTATGAAACTAAATTATAGACAAGAGTAGGCTAACAAATACAAACAAATCAAAACAAAACTAAAGAATGCGAAATAATAACGAAAACAATATTAAAACATGTCATCACAGCTAACATAAATAGCAACAGAAGTCGCTTAGAAAATTCCAGTATTGGAAATTTGCAAACCTTACAGAAAACGCTCACAATAGACGACCTCTATGACGTGGCATAATCTAACGGAGACACCACCCAACCGAGAACCCGCTGAAATATAAACATATAAATATACGAATAACATATAAACATATAACATATAGAATGAGATGATACACAGAAGACTCAGCAGAAGTATAAGGGCACAGTTTACATACAAACAGGCCACTTAACTTATAGGCTTCCAATCGTAGAACAGCAGAAAAAAACGGATGTCAATCAACGTCCTAAAGAGCGAAGCTCCAACGATGATGGCACATCTGAACTGCTTCCACTGCTAACACGATGGTACAAGAGCTTCTGAAATACTGTGTGTTGAGTTGTTTCGGCACTTGACCTTCTAATCCAAAAGTAAGTTGATGGAAATCGGTACTTGGCCTTCTTCAGAAAACAACCCGTTTCAACCGGCACTTGACCTTCACAAAAACGACAGCACTGGAACCTTGACAGCAGCAACTTGCTTGACTCGCGTAAAAGATAACAGCAGTCCGAGTTATCCGGCAACATGTAACAACGCCGGGTACTGTCAAATTCTTGTTTTCGTCAAAAAGTTGAAATTTTGACTTTTACCGGGCAACGCCGAGTACTTTGAAAATTTTGAAGATGTTGACTGTATTGAAGAATGTTAATTTCTTGAAGGATGCTGATGAATTCTTGTTGAAAATGAAGTGGGTAAGGGACCCCGTGTTTGCTGGTACCAGAATCAAACCAGCTTATGGCCACCAAATGATGCGTGATGCCATATGATGATGGATGGTATCCGCATGTCTGGTTTTGTGTGGTGTGCAGATGTGTTCAGTCAAAACAATGTTCATACAAAAATAACAGGGCAATCCACATAGGACGTCAGTAAACTCACGACGTATAAAGTCAATGATTCTTGTAACAGCCGTTGACGTTTTTCTTCATTATTTATTGTGGACGCCACAGTGACAAAATGGTTACGCGAATATGTAGGCACATCAAACAGTCATTATCACAGCAACATTCAATACAGCAATAGACGGTAGACAGCATTACAATGATGAGTCAGATGCATGTTATATTTCAAAGTGCTGTAAATGTAGTCAGGTGGAAAACTCCATCCTTTTCTATAACAGCCAGGAGATAACCAGATGTATGAGATCAGTTCACTCTCCTTAGTTTGACTTCAGCAAGACAGACACGTCTGCCGAAGTATAAATAATGTCCTCAAAAATATCCTCTAGATAATAAAGGTTTTCCAAACCTAGTTCATTTAACAAAGTAGCAAGTAATGGTCCTTGGTACATGCATCAACCGATGCAGTACAATGCAGCGACATGTGAGCTAGGAAAACATCTCGTGACGACGACTTTCGAAGACAGGCTATGAACCAGAAATCGTTCACGACCAAAAATCGATAGAGTTAATGAAAATGTTAATTTACCTTGCCTTCCGGAAATACACAGAAATATTATGCCTCCCGGCATGTGCAAATACACTAGAGGTATTATCTCGAATAAACGAAATATCCATAAGAGGACTCTCACATTCCTGACAGAACAAAAAAATAGCGGAGATCCCCTCTTCAACGAGGCATCTCTTTCGCCAATCCAAATCGCTCACTCCACTAGTGGTGGGCGGAAACCGATCGACCAAGAAGCAAGACAAGTCATGCGCAGTCCAGCGCAAAATGACCACAGCTCAAACTTAACTGCATTCGATACCAACGCGAGAAGACAAATGCTTACCGAGAAAAGTGACTATAAATTTCAAGCAGTTGTTGCCCTTGCGTTATAAAATAGATATTGAAATAAAACGATGTTGCGAGAATTTATCACGCAACAGTTTTCCATAAACATTTTTATCATTATGAAAACACCATAATAACAGACACCTGTATTTGGACCTTGGAAGAAACAACGAAAGAAAAACAAAAAAATGAATGTGCTATATAGAATAAAGAACAGTATATACCCACATTATAGCTCACATGGGGTTGAGCTGTGTGTTTCTTGCACGAAAAAGATGTAATATTTCTTGTACATGGATTAAAATAAATAAGTGAATGATCAAGTGACTGAGAAGTGATGTGGGAATGAATGCATGAGAGAACGACTCAATAAGTGCGGGGACAAAAGCATCGAACATTAATACAAGTCCCTCGACCATTATTACAATTGCTCTATCATTACTACACCTTCTTCGAATATTACAAGTGCCTCGAACATTACAAGTCCATCAAATATGATAGGAAACTATACAGAGCGATACAACATGAGGCAATCTGATCATCAGAAGTGGCCCTGCCCCCTCGATCAAGTGTTTCGGTCCCTTAATCTCCTTTACGCTGTAAGGGAGCGGTTGTCACGGGTTGCCTCCCCTTGGCTCTATAGTAGTGGTCCAACAGTGGCTAAAACCTAGAGTATCTAATGTGGGTCTTCAAATGTGTCTACCTTCGCACAAGATTATTCTTGGCAGAGTTGTAGATAGAAGGATAATAATGCTTCTACCTCGAGGTAGTCTTTACAACATATTTCAGAAGTCAAGAACAACGCTGAATGAATCTGAGCACGTTAACATGTTATCTTTCCCGCAGCCTGTTGTGAAGGATTATCTTATAATTAGCTCGTTCAAGCTCCCAGTTGATTTAATTCAGCGAAATTCCTTTCATTAGCTCTCTCTCTCTGTCTTTCTCTCTCTCTCTCTCTCTCTCTCTCTCTTTCTTTCTCTCTCTATATATATATATATATATATATATATACACACACACACACATATATATATATACTAGAGGTTCTGGATCATACATATGCATTTCTCTCTGTAATGACTAATTCAACAATGAATTTGTTAAAATCAACATATACAAATTGAATGATCAATTACTGTGATACAAATTTAAATAAATATGATTGGTGATTATGAAAATTAATCAGGTGTCATCACTGAAAAGTTTTTAGGCTTGATGAATTTCGCAAAATAAAGTTCGGTTGTTTAGTTGGGCTGTTAAAATTGTGACTTGCCAAAATGCTGGAGTGCCGATGCTGCTTTTCCGTAGATTCGTCTCCGTGGTGAGGAACACGTTTCCAGATCAGTTCAGAAAGTAACCTCTCCGGGTCAAGGCAAGAGTCTTCAGGTGTCGATTTCAAGATTCGAACCACAGTCTAGTAGTCCAGTAAATGGTCTCTCCGGATCGTACCACAATTAGTTGGGTCACCTCGTACAGGTACCACAAACTTTAGAGGGAATAAAGGAAAAAATTCCGCTGCTAAATATCTGTTTACCTGATATTAATCAGGCGCTTTTTCCCGCTGTCCGTCAGCCATTTGTTTTCTCGGATTTTTTACTTTCCTTGAGCGTATACCATATTACTCAGAGCATGTGATGAAAAATCACCGGTATGCCTCAATAATTGAGAAATCTTAGATTTCTTGCTCAGCAGAACAGTCTTGGCAACTTAGCACAGATGCTTCGAACACACGTCTGCGGTATTTTTTCCAATACAGAATCCTTCTGTGACTTGTGAGTGGTCCTGTATAATTCCGGGTTTCGTATTAATATTGTCGAGTTTTCTACTGATGTACAGAGATGGTCTTAATACTTTTTGTCCGGTCCTATAAATTCAGAATCCAACTCTATTCTTTTCTGTGGCAAAGTTCGAGCTGTCTACGTTGACGTTTTCAGGAATGCAGTGCCGTATGTTAAACTCCGTTTACGTTATATCGTAGGTTCCCGGCCTACGCTTCCAACTTACGTTTTCTGACAAACTCCCAATCAGCGCGGTTCTTTATTGGCGCCCCAAATGCCAGCCAATACACCCAAAGTACATGTTATGAAAACTTTTCCTCATGTAGTATTCTCCACGACTCATGCGTTTGAAAATTTCAAACAGTCATTCTCCGTAAATGGCGTTGCTACATCCGACAAATGTTGTCAAAGTCTACTCATATCACACTTCCTGCTCACTCTTCCAAATGTCTTCCAAGAATGCGTTTATCTATAATCACCTGTTGTGGTGAAGTGGGATGTTATAAATATTTATAGGGGACTTAGTGTACTGACTGAGATCAGCTGTGAAGGTATATATATCTAATAAGAGTAGTGTATTATATATAGCCTTACTTGCTACCACATATCTATATATATCTCAGTCAGAATTATTCTGGAATAGTGTGATGACTACGTTATGTGTCTAGGGTATGTGTATGATGAAGTGTAAGTCACAACAACAGACAGATAAACAATTTAATTTAGTCCACTACTCTTAACAACACTGTGACACTCACATACATATAACACTCTATGAGAATATCTTAAAGAAGTCACTCGTAACTTTTCAAATAACAATATGTATTCATTACTGGCATGAATGAATATGTGTCCTGATTCAACTACAAGGGAACCAGGAATCACAATCAATTTAAATTACAAGTATGTACAGAATGTATTTAATATGAATATTGTAGTGACATATATTATTACAAATATTCTATGTGTGTCAGTTGTGTAGTAGTAAAATGAGGTAATACTGGTTTTGTTTTGTTCAAGCTCTGTTGGTATTTGTCATCATGACTTCAATAGTTTGTCTTTTGGGACTAGTATTGGAGATGTTCTCAGTTCCTGATATTAAGACAATTAAATTCCCCTCTGAATGTTATTTTTATAAAGTCATTTCAAGTTGAGGGGACATAATGTTGAGCTCAGCTGGCCAAGTTAGCTTATCTGGCGTGATGGCGGCAGGAAAGGACTCCTCTGCTCGAATTCTCCTCTGGGCTCTGGAGACACCTCACTGATAGCTAAAAGGACCAAGGAGTATGCTGTCCGACACTGGATTCAGCAAAGCTCTGACCAGGTGCTGCTCAGTACCATCAAGACCACTGTCCCTGAAATCAAGAAGGATGTACCTTCTACTTCATAACTAACTTATACTCTCTTTTACACTGATCACAATACAGCACAAACATTGAGTTCAGAGCGTTAGGCCAACTATCAGCTTCATTCTGAAGTACTTTATACCAGCATTAACCTCCTTAATGGTTACTACGCCTCTGCAATTCCAGCATTATTTCTTTCTAGTCAATCATCTAGGTGTCAGTGTACTATTTGGCCATTCCATGCCGTTTTACTTCCCTCCGACACCCTCTGTTCAGGCTGGAGCATTATAGGCTTTATCTCTTGTTTGCCACTGAACTACACATATATATACAGGCATAAATTAACAATTTACATTCAATTTTCATTAAAAGATACTGAATGGTTCAAGCTTACCACAATTTCATGGAAATAAACACAGATACGTTGATTAGCAATGAATTCTGGCACAATTACTGGCACAAATTTCCATCTGCTTATGTTCCAGGCTTTTATTTTAGCAAAATTGTGAGCTGGCTTCAACGCACTGATGCTTTATCAAGCTTATTTAAACAAGTGGTTTCGAACTAACGCTCCCAAGTGATTATATCCAGCGAGTCTAGCCAATGAGGCCCCGTTTCGACAAGTGTTTGAAAAAATGTTACCTTTCCCCGTTTCCCCTAACAACGAAAGATAGTATTTATAGTCCGACCAATCGTGGTTAGGCTTTCATTTGTTGCGCTCCAATCAATTGGGAGTTTACATGGTAGGCTATTTATGTAACGTAAGGTTTTTTCAAACACGTTATATAAAAAAAATTTTATGAGCAGAAATGATTCCATGCTGTCAGGCATCCTCACTATTTTATTTTGGGTATAATTTATTAATTCCTGGACTATTTGCGTAACGTTTTACATATTATTTGTCAGCAAGCCCTAAGGAACCCAAATATACCAATTTGAAAGAGCTACGTGGCTGCGTTCAAAATATGTATTTTCTACCTCCTGTTTCGAAGATGTGCTGTCTGGGTACTGTTATGTTTTCAACCGTAAACCCATCTAATGTTGTCTTTCCTAATAAGAGTTTTTTATGATTTATAAACCTAACTCTGGGAAACGGTAGTGTATTTTATCACTGTCCGTCTGAAAAACAATTAGTGCATGTAGACTTACACGCGTGATGGCAGCATTTGTGTATCGCGCGACGCGTGTTGCATGCGTTCCCGATTTTATTCGCCCCTCTCTCTCTCTCTCTCTATATTTGAGTCCATCTGTTCGTTCGTTTTGGTAACGTAATATAATTAATGTTAGGATTAATTTAGGTCATTACGCAGGGCCTCTCAATGTTTTTCTTAGAAATGCAGCACACGTTTCATTGAAGAAAGCGGGTAATAATACAGTAAGCTTTTACTATCAACGTGAAAGCGTTACAATTTGCAGACGAAGCATAAAACAAGGGGGATTTCGAGTACAGTCATTGTGACAGCACTGTTCTTTACCATTCTTCTTCCTTTATTTATTATATGTATTTATTAGGCTTTATATTTACTTGATAATTTATATATGTGGATTAGAATATTCCACGACACCTCCCCTCTTAAAACAGACATTATATGTCAGTCCTTTATTCTATATACACATAGAGAAATTCATTATTATTTCTGGGGTTTACGGTGATTCTCATCACACGGATGGCGGCTTAAAAAATCCGCTCCCAAATTGGTTTTTCCAGATATATACTCAATGCTAAAATTATATGGAGCCAAAAGTAAAGACCATCGGAGTAACCTGGAGTTCTCATGCTTAGCCTGTGCTAGAAACGATAAAGGTTTGTGATCTGTTTGCAACTTAAATGCCTTCCCATATAGATAAATATTGAATTTCTTTATCGCCCATATTACTGCAAGACATTCTTTTTCGCTAGTTGAGTAGTTGATTTCAGCTTTATTCAACTTTCTGCTAGCATATGCCACTGGGCTTAATTCCCCATCCAAGGCATCTGATTTCTGTAGTAGAGTTGCACCTAACCCAATATTACTTGCATCCGTCCTTACAATGAATTCTTGACTTAAGTCAGGTAATTTCAAAATGGGTTTACTTGTGAGCTTTTCCTTCAATTCTTGGTAAGTCATTTCACATTGTGGTGTCCATGTAATGCGATCTGGATGTCCTTTACGTGTCAATTCCGTTAAAGGTGCACATATGGAATTAAAGTTTTTGATATACTTCTGGTAGAAACCACATAATGAGACAAAGGATCTCACGTCCTTCTTGGTTTGTGGTCTCGGGGCTTTCTGTAGTTTCTCTAAATTCTTTGGGTCAGGGGTCATGTTTCCCTGATAAACTGTGTGTCCCAAAAATTCCAATTCTTTACATCCAACGCAACATTTGGTTGGTCGGGCTGTTAAATTTGCCTCCCTAAGTCGATCAAACAGCATGTTCAGAGAGTCAATGTGTTCCTCAAATGTTTCTGTTGCTATAAGGATATCATCCATAAAATTTATTATACAGGGATTATTCAGAGGATCCAATAATTTTCTCATCATTCTAGAGAAGACACTAGGCGCATTCTTCAATCCAAATGGCAATCTATTAAACTCATAGTGTCCTTCTGAGGTACTAAAAGCTAAGTATGGTCTAACCTCAGGCTTTACTGGAATCTGATAGTATCCTTTACTCAGATCCACTTTTGAGAAATATTTAGCTTTATTTAGTCTGGCAAACAGCTGATTTGTATCCGGCAATGGATCCACCTGTCCTTCTGTAATAGCGTTCAGTCTCCTGTAATCTATACAGAGTCTATGTTCTCCAGAGGGCTTCCTTAAAAGTACAACACCGGAACTATACGAAGACTCACTGTGCGAAATAATTCCTTCCTTCAACAGATAGTCTATCTCTTCCTTCAAAGCTTTCTCCTTAGCAAACGGAATCGAATATGGTTTCATACAGACAGGTGTGGAGTCTATTAGTTTCATATCATATTCCAATAGGTTTGTATGCCCTGGTCGGTCTGTTAACACCTCTGCATGATTATTTAGAACCTGTTGCACTCTCTCTTTCTGAGTTTTCGTTAAATGTGTACTGATTTTCACCTGTGCTGCTGTCTCACAGGGGTGTAATGGATATTCAAATGATGAAAGTGGTTCCTTTTTCATCTCCATGGCGATGGACAAGGTCAACAAGTGTGTCTCTTCCTGATGTTCTCTTTCCAAATATTTCTTCAGGAGATTCACATGATAGATTTTTTCTTTCCCCTTCTTATCTATCTTATAATTTGTCCTAGACACCTTCTCTAGAACTGTATATGGACCCTGCCATCCAATTTGTAACTTATTCTGACTCCCGGGCAAAAGAAGCAGTACTTTCTCTCCCACAGCCAAATTTCTGTCTTTCGCCTTCCTGTTATAATAGGCAGCATGTTTCTTCCTGGCTTGTTTCAAATTTTCATTGGCAAGTTTCCAGCCAGTTTTCAACCGAGTGGTCAGCTCATTCACATATTGGTATGAAGATGTAATGTTTTCCTCTCCCTTTTCATCAGTCCACGTTCTTAGGAAAGCTACATATGGACCTTTAATTGTGTGGACCTATTTGTCCATGCACCGGTATGGTCTCTTCCACTCGAAGCTTTATAGTGATGATTTTTCCTCCCAGAATTATCATTCACAAAACGACCGCTACCAATTTTTCTTTTGGGGCTTTCTCCCCTCTTAAAATTCTTGATGAGAGATTTCCTCTCTACATCCTCTTCCTCCAGTTTGTTTAAGTCCGATTGAGGGATTTTCGGCTTATCCTGGGGTAAGACATCTGTTTGCACTCTCCGCATAGTTTCCATTGTAAAACAGTTAAGTGAAGCTTGTCCGTGAAAAGGGGCTTCCCATTCCATTTGGTCCACTTTATCAAATCTATTTCTCTTTTTATTATCAGGCCTAATTTTGCCCCGTGGCGTGTCCAGGTCCTGATCAATGTTCCCACTTGTGGGTGTTCCCTCATGTGCTATGCTACACCTTTCTACAAAATTCTCAATGTCCCATCTTGCTTTGGGCCAATAATAATTGTGAGCCACCTTTTGAATGATGGTACCTATCTTCTCATGGTCCCCATCTGGTTTCACATGTAGACTCCTTATTAATTCTGTCCTATATCTTTTTGGAAGAACCAGCTGTCCGTGACCATTGGATCTAGCTCCAGTCTTCCTATACATCAACTTGTTTTTCATGTAAAAATCTCCCTTGCCTGGAGTTGTATGACAAGTTGACAATTTCCTGAAACAAGGCTTGAGTGTTTTATCCCCAGCCTGTGCCTTCCTCATCTCTTCTGGAGTGGTATCTAACATAATATCCTCCTCCTGTCTTGAGGTCGACCTGACCTGAAGGGTTGCCATATACACAGGTTTCCTTCTGCAACGGTCAGTGTCATGATTGTCCATCTGACAATTTTTACACCACCTTTTTCCTTGGTTGAAAGATTTTCTTTCATTATATTTCCTTTCATCGAATTGTGGGAATTTATTTTTATTTTCATACCGTGGCCTATCAAATTGGTGCTTACCTTTATTTTGATCCTTAGGATCAAATTTATTAAAGTTCTGTGGTGCCCTAAAGTTGTCCACCTGTTTCTTTTTATTACCTGTTACCTCTGCTTGAGCTGCTTGATACCTTTCAGCAACATTTAGCAACTCACCCAGCCTCTCTGCACCTTGTTCCATGAGAAACTTTCTCAGGTCTGGAGCCATGGACTCTCTTAGTTGCTCTATAAGGACCATTTCCTTAAGATCTTGGGTTTTCCCCAGAGAAGTCCATTTCTCCAAGTATGTCTCTATTCGTGCAGAGAACTGGTGATATGTTTCACCTGACAGTAGTTTAGCATTCCTAAATTTTTTCCTATAAAATTCTGCATTCTTTTCATACCTTAACAAAAGAGCCTGCTTTAGCATGTCATAATTTTCCTGATCACCTCTGCTCATTTTTGCAAAAACTTCATAAGCTGCCCCACGAAGTCCCTGAGATAACTTTAAGCTCCACCTTTCTCTCTCTAACCCATACGTGGTAGCTAATAGTTCATACCTATTTAGGTAGCTCTCTATATCATCGTCTTTCTCAACAAAATGATCTAAATGAAAATTCATAGCTGAGGTTGAGGCTCCTTGAGTAACCGTAGCATCAGAGGCAAAGGGACTGGCACCATTTTCAGGAGCATGGCCTTGAAACTCAAACTCCCTTAGTCGTAACTCATGTTCCCTTTGTAATCTTTTATCTTCTGCTTCCCTTTCTGCAGCTAATTTCCTCTCTTCTGCAGCTAATCTTTTGTCTTCTCTTTCTGCCTCCAATTTCTTAGCCTCAGCCTCAATCTGCAACCTCTTAGTCTCAGCCTCAGCTTCAATCTGCAACCTCTTAGTCTCAGCCTCAGCTTCAAACTGTAACTTCTTAATTTCCTTGTCAGCCTCTAACTTTCTTTCGGCTTCAAACCTTCTTTCTTCACGTTCAATAAATTTGTCACATTCCGTCGTGACATAGGCAACCATAACTTGCCCATCTAATCCTAACTCTTTTGCAGTCTGAACCGCAGCAGATCGAAATTTGGCCAGGTCCGCCATTGTCTATTATGTAAATTTATACAATGTCTAACCAACAATTCAATCTCTAATGGACAACACAGGCACCGTGAGCTCAACCTTATTTAATTCCACCCAAGGATACCTTTTAATTCTTATATTCCCTGAAGTGAATTACCCCCAATATTTTTAATAGGGAAAGATTCAAAATCCCAAGAGCGAGACCCCAATATATGTGGTGAAGTGGGATGTTATAAATATTTATAGGGGACTTAGTGTACTGACTGAGATCAGCTGTGAAGGTATATATATATCTAATAAGAGTAGTGTATTATATATAACCTTACTTGCTACCACATATCTATATATATCTCAGTCAGAATTATTCTGGAATAGTGTGATGACTACGTTATGTGTCTAGGGTATGTGTATGATGAAGTGTAAGTCACAACAACAGACAGATAAACAATGTAATTTAATCCACTACTCTTAACAACACTGTGACACTCACATACATATAACACTCTATGAGAATATCTTAAAGAAGTCACTCGTAACTTTTCAAATAACAATATGTATTCATTACTGGCATGAATGAATATGTGTCCTGATTCAACTACAAGGGAACCAGGAATCACAATCAATTTAAATTACAAGTATGTACAGAATGTATTTAATATGAATATTGTAGTGACATATATTATTACAAATATTCTATGTGTGTCAGTTGTGTAGTAGTAAAATGAGGTAATACTGGTTTTGTTTTGTTCAAGCTCTGTTGGTATTTGTCATCATGACTTCAATAGTTTGTCTTTTGGGACTAGTATTGGAGATGTTCTCAGTTCCTGATATTAAGACAATTAAATTCCCCTCTGAATGTTATTTTTATAAAGTCATTTCAAGTTGAGGGGACATAATGTTGAGCTCAGCTGGCCAAGTTAGCTTATCTGGCGTGATGGCGGCAGGAAAGGACTCCTCTGCTCGAATTCTCCTCTGGGCTCTGGAGACACCTCACTGATAGCTAAAAGGACCAAGGAGTATGCTGTCCGACACTGGATTCAGCAAAGCTCTGACCAGGTGCTGCTCAGTACCATCAAGACCACTGTCCCTGAAATCAAGAAGGATGTACCTTCTACTTCATAACTAACTTATACTCTCTTTTACACTGATCACAATACAGCACAAACATTGAGTTCAGAGCGTTAGGCCAACTATCAGCTTCATTCTGAAGTACTTTATACCAGCATTAACCTCCTTAATGGTTACTACGCCTCTGCAATTCCAGCATTATTTCTTTCTAGTCAATCATCTAGGTGTCAGTGTACTATTTGGCCATTCCATGCCGTTTTACTTCCCTCCGACACCCTCTGTTCAGGCTGGAGCATTATAGGCTTTATCTCTTGTTTGCCACTGAACTACACATATATATACAGGCATAAATTAACAATTTACATTCAATTTTCATTAAAAGATACTGAATGGTTCAAGCTTACCACAATTTCATGGAAATAAACACAGATACGTTGATTAGCAATGAATTCTGGCACAATTACTGGCACAAATTTCCATCTGCTTATGTTCCAGGCTTTTATTTTAGCAAAATTGTGAGCTGGCTTCAACGCACTGATGCTTTATCAAGCTTATTTAAACAAGTGGTTTCGAACTAACGCTCCCAAGTGATTATATCCAGCGAGTCTAGCCAATGAGGCCCCGTTTCGACAAGTGTTTGAAAAAATGTTACCTTTCCCCGTTTCCCCTAACAACGAAAGATAGTATTTATAGTCCGACCAATCGTGGTTAGGCTTTCATTTGTTGCGCTCCAATCAATTGGGAGTTTACATGGTAGGCTATTTATGTAACGTAAGGTTTTTTCAAACACGTTATATAAAAAAAAATTTTATGAGCAGAAATGATTCCATGCTGTCAGGCATCCTCACTATTTTATTTTGGGTATAATTTATTAATTCCTGGACTATTTGCGTAACGTTTTACATATTATTTGTCAGCAAGCCCTAAGGAACCCAAATATACCAATTTGAAAGAGCTACGTGGCTGCGTTCAAAATATGTATTTTCTACCTCCTGTTTCGAAGATGTGCTGTCTGGGTACTGTTATGTTTTCAACCGTAAACCCATCTAATGTTGTCTTTCCTAATAAGAGTTTTTTATGATTTATAAACCTAACTCTGGGAAAGGGTAGTGTATTTTATCACTGTCCGTCTGAAAAACAATTAGTGCATGTAGACTTACACGCGTGATGGCAGCATTTGTGTATCGCGCGACGCGTGTTGCATGCGTTCCCGATTTTATTCGCCCCTCTCTCTCTCTCTATATTTGAGTCCATCTGTTCGTTCGTTTTGGTAACGTAATATAATTAATGTTAGGATTAATTTAGGTCATTACGCAGGGCCTCTCAATGTTTTTCTTAGAAATGCAGCACACGTTTCATTGAAGAAAGCGGGTAATAATACAGTAAGCTTTTACTATCAACGTGAAAGCGTTACAATTTGCAGACGAAGCATAAAACAAGGGGGATTTCGAGTACAGTCATTGTGACAGCACTGTTCTTTACCATTCTTCTTCCTTTATTTATTATATGTATTTATTAGGCTTTATATTTACTTGATAATTTATATATGTGGATTAGAATATTCCACGACACCTGTCCCAAACAGTCGAGTCGGAAGTAATTATGCAATCTTAAGCAAACACGTCATGCTCGCATTTACATGAAGCCAATGTGGTGCAATGCAAGATGTTGTGTTAGAACAAATAAAGGGAATACAGAATGGTTTACAGTAGAAACAGGGGTGAAACAAGGCTGTATTATGTCACCACTACTTTTTGGAATAGCTATTGATTGGGTTATGAGAAACTATACCCACAATGAACAATTGGGTATAAAATGGACAAATGGAAAATTCCTGGGGGACCTGGATTTCGCAGATGATGTAGCATTCTTAAGTTCAACACCAAGACAATCCCAAGAAGCAATAAATAATTTGTGTCATCTCTCGGTTAAAATTGGTCTCCAAATAAATGCCTCTAAAACTAAAGCTATGAACTTTTCTAACGAGACCTTTGATATCATCTTGAACGGGGAAAAACTACAGAAAGTTGAAAGTTTCAATTATTTAGGCAGTAAAATGACTCAGGATGGTGACACAACAAGAGAAATCCATACTAGAATTGCTTTGGCAGCTAGCGCCTTCAATAGATTATCTAACATTTGGAAATTACGATCATTGAATATACATACCAAGCTTCGTCTGTTTAATTCAAATGTTATCTCAGTGTTAACATACGGCTGTGAGAGTTGGAAAATAACAAAATCATTGGAGAACAAGCTGAATACATTCGAGAACAAATGTCTTAGAAAACTCATGAACATCAGTTGGAAAGAATTCAAGACTAATCGACAAATAAGAGAAGACTCTAGGCAGAAATATGTCTCCGACTATATAAGGAAAAAGACGATGGTCATATATCGGTCATGTCCTACGAATGCAAAACAACAGAATACCACTACAGGCGCTCACTTGGGTTCCTGAGGGTAAGCGGAAAAAAAAAGGAAGACCAAAAGAAACACTCAGAAGAACAATAATAAGAGAAGGAAGAACGTTGGGCCTAAATAATGTGCAAGAGCTAAGAGGAGTGGCGTCACAACGAACAACCTGGAGAGCACTGGTTTCTGCCTTATGCGCCGTGTTTGGCGCTTAAAGAATTTATTATTATTATTATTAATGTGGTATTAACACGTTTTAGAGATTCAATTAATCGCTTGCTGGCCCTGTCATGCATCGAAGCGTGAAACGTGAACAATGACAGTAGGGAAAAAGAATGTGCTAATAATTGAATAATGCACATAATTCAGTTCGCAAAACAAATGTAGTTCAATACTGCCAGAGAGGAGAAGAGAGTGGCAACTTGACTCCTATTTTCTGCCAGCTGGTGGCACTTGTGAAGGTAACACCAATGTTGAAAGCAAATTAGTGTCCCGATTTCCATAACATGTTGCGGTTGTTCCACAGCCAGCACAATGCATTTTCCTTAGTTTCGCTGAGCCTCTTAAAAGCCATTCTTCTTGACTGTCTCCTCAACCCCAACAGTTTCAGTAGTTTCACTGAGGAAGCCACGAGGCCTCTTGCACGTACCTCAACAGCCATGACCCATGCTGTGAACCCATCGTGTCTCAAGTCCGTGGCCATTTCATTATACTTGGCCACTGTGAACGAGTGTTGCTTGTCCAATCTGGATTCAAATGGCACGGTCAGCTCAACCATAATAATCTGGTGCGATGATGAAGAATGCAGCACTATATCTGGCCGTCTTCGAGATCTTCTGATACTCTGGAAATGCCTCTAGCCCAGGTAGGTCTGCTGCCATCTCCCAGTCATTTAACAGCCAAGAAGCGATGGTAAAATGCTACTTGGTTTGGGATGTGCTGGCTTTCCTGCGCTCATAAAGTATGTATCTGCGGTGGTCGGTCCGACTTTGCTGTTCGCCTTCACCCTTGCCAGGTCTATTGTAGCAGCCAGCTCATTTGGTACTCTGTTGTGGCGCCATGTGTATCGTACTTGCCCTAATGACACCTTGCAAGCTGAGAGCACATGTTCAAGTGTCTGCCTGTCATGGCACACGGGGCAGTGATCATCATCATACTTTCCCCATCTCACAAGGTTTGCGGACGATGGCAAGAGGTCATACATTGATCTGATAATGAAGCTGAGTCTAAGAGGTGCAATTTGCCATATATCATTCCATGTCAAGGACCTTTGCAGGGCTCCTTCCCATGTAGTCCATTGGTCTTGTTGGGCCTGCTGCACCACTTTCATCATCCTGTTATCATTCTCAGCTGCTCCTCGTATCTCCTGAATTACCATATCTCTGCTTTCCCTGTTTGATGCCTTGGACCACCAGGGATGTTACCAAGGTCAAATCTCCGTCTATTCGTCTGTTTGTATCCGATTACATCCCTCAGCTTGAGCGACTCTTAGGCAGCATCAACAGCTTCATCCAATTTCCACTTCCTTCCAGTTTTCAGTGTGGGCTGAATGGACTAAACTGCGTCATCTGCTGACTCGCACAGCATCATTGCGAGCCTTTCCTTTCCTGCTTTGTATTCTTAAACAACTGGCTAGAAAGGAAGCACAAGCTTTGCCTACTTGCAGTGCAGTGCTACATCTGATAGACGTGTTAACCTTTTGCACTATAGCAGTATTTCCCGAAGTTCTTCGGGTCACCGCCCCCTTGGCTCCCAGGGCATGTCCCCAGCGCCCCCCTCCCCCCGGATTTCTACACATTTCACACAAAAATGTAGAGTGAAAAATAAGAACTACTGCTAATACAGTTACAATTAGTTGCTTTATTTATTACATTCTAATATAAAGCTACAGATACGCTTATTTATTAACTTAATTTAAAAAGAAAAACTTAATTACTTAATCCAGTATAACAAACAGCAGGTGCGAGAGTAAATTAGTAACAAACTTACTTCACTTTAACTTCAGTGAGATGGATATGCCTGGCGTAGTGATATCAGCTTCTCAACATCAGGCTGAAAGTTAATTAGAATGAGTCTCAAATTCCCACGTTCAGTAATCTGCAGTCTGTTTCTCTGCTTCGAAAGAAGTTGGACAACCGCGCTGAAACCTCGCTCTATTAAATACAATGTTGGAAAGGCAATACAGAACATCTTAACCTTTCCCCACACTGCAGGGTAGCGTTCAGAGATTTCTTTCTGCAATCAAAAGTCTTGATATGATTTTTTGAACATTGGTTTAAGCTCAACGTCATTTTGTTGCGAAATCAGTTCCTCTTCCACCCTTCCTAGTTCCTCACTGCACGTACCCAGGAATGGATTTATTTTCCAGTCTGGAATAGTAATCAAAAGAAGATCCTGAAATCTCTGAAACATGTTTTCATGCAGCATATCTAGGTGTGCACAATATACTTGAAGATTATAATCTGGTATTTTATCTTTCTCTTCCAACTCTTAGAGGCTGGGAAATTGGATTAACTCGCGATGGCCAATATTGCGATTGATTAGCGTTAATTTGGCCAGAAACTTTAAGAATAAATCTGACAAATATGTAATGTCATGCCCGAAATTCATTAGTTCAGCACTGAGCGAAGCATGCGAGTCTTTGAAGAATTCTACCACAGTTTCAAAAAGAGCATAAAAGCGTCTCAGACAATTTCCTTTTGAGAGCCACCTGACTTCTGTGTGTAGCAGCAAACGTTCAAACTGTTCATCATTCTCAGTACACAGCTCTCGAAATAGATGTTGTCTGTGTATTGTAAACATACCAGGTACATCATCTTTTAAGAACGCAATAAACTCGCGGTAACAACCTATCATTGATGGTGCCCCATCTGTTGCACAAGCAAGAATGTTAGTAAGCGGAATGTCCTTCTCTTTGAAAAAATTATTTCTCTGCTACACGAAATATTGACTCCCCTTTTGTATCAGTTACTAGTTGCTTAGCACATTACAACTCTTGAACCATGCTTTCATCTTTTTACGAAGCGAATATACGCAAGAAGCAAAGATTCGTTGCCCGACAAAGTTGACTCATCCAACTGCAATGCAAATTCTATTGTCCTAAGTGTGTTGCACAATGTGTTTTCAACATTCTCAGCCATTCCATCTTTTCTTCTTTGAACAGAGGTATTGCTGAGCGGAATTGCTTTAATTATATTTATTTGTTCAGGTGACTTATGCATAACTGTACTCATAAACTCCCTTATAGCTGGTGTCACGGGTTGCCTCCCCTTCGCTCTGCAGTAGTGGTCCAACAGTGGCCAAAACTCAAGAGTAACTGATGTAGATCTTCAAAGGTATCTACCTTTGCACAAGATTACTCTTGGCAGAGTTCTAGATAGAAGGATAATGATGCTTCTACCCCAAGGTAGTATTCACATGATATTCAGAAAAGGGAGAACAATGCTGCATTGGTTGAGCACGTTAACTTTTGTGAAGAATTATGTAGTCTTTTAATAGCTCGTTCAAGCTCCCAGCTGAGTTAATTCTGCGAATTTCCTCTTATTATTGTTTAGTAGCGCTGATTGAGTGTATTTAAGAAATTGTCTGAGACATACGGATACAAAATATTCAAAATGATTAAATCAACTTTAAATTTGGATAGATATAAATAACAAATTTAATAATCACTTAGGTTTTAACAGTTATTAAAAATTGAATATTCTTAAACAAAAAGTGGTCATCATTATATGATGTCAATGGGGAATTATATAAGGGGAAGTTTCACTTGGCAGCTTTTATGTGACTACTTTAGCTGCCAATGAGGTGTCTGCTCTCGCTGGGGCTTTGGTTCTTCGCAGGTAGTTGACTGGATTGCTCACGTTCCTGGTCAAGATTAAGAGTTGCAGCAAGAAAAACCAGGGAGTAACTGCAAAGCTGGTCCCGCGTCTCTAAGACCCGTCTGAAGATGGTGTCTAGCGTCGACTTGTTCCAGAAATAGTACCTCTGCTGTACAACCAACTTGTATAGCAAAAAAAGAGAAACAAATACCATCTGAGTATTGAATTTCCCGACAAATACTTATGAGTCCTCATCTTATTATTCCACCATCCCATCTGTCTTCAGAATGTTTACCCTCTCTTAGAATTAATCTTAATCCCAGTGAGCGAAAACTTTCTTTACATTTAAAATGAATAGTTTTATATGTAACTTTAGTTGAAAATGTAAACAATTTCGTTTGAATATGTTTACATTTACATCAATTGAAAATGTTGTAAACTTTCATTACATTTAGAGTGAATATGTTTTACGTGTACACTGGTTGAAAAAGTTGAAACTTTCATTACATTTAGAGTGAATATGTTTTACATTTACACTGCTTGAAAAGGTTAATAAAATAACAAGTATGTACATCATTTCTTTCATAATTCCCTCCCAGCTCCATATGGAACTTGGGACTACCTCTGCTTTTGGTTCTTTATAAGAAACTCGCACTAAAGCAGCCACCAGCCCTGGCAGTGGTGGTTCATGAAATCTTCATTCTATATGCTGAGGTTGCTAGCCTCAAATGACTTGGATTTCCACTAGCAATTTTCACAAATTAATATTCACATGTTAATAATGAAACAATATAGAATTCAAAATGTACAACTTACGCCCATCTTTAGGCTCACAGACTGCTGTCTCAGAGAAATAAAGGCACTTGTAGAGGTCTCTTTCACTTGGTCTGGGGTGTTGTTACTTTAACAATAAGTTACCACTTTGACTTGTGTTTCAGTTCCCTCAGATTCCGGTTTTCCGTGTTAAAATGGTAGAGTTTTTCAAACATTGTCCGGTCTGATAAATGAAAGCTGATTTTAGTTTTAATTTGGCAAGGTCTGGTTGTCTTCTTGGCGCGAGGTAGATTTTCACAGTGTTTTACTCTGGCTGAAGTGTCAGGTTATATTGTATGTCTTCTCCCGCATTTGTTTGTTACGATGTTAAGCAGGGCTTCAATCGGAAGAGGTGTTGTGCCTTAATTCCGAATGTCTGCCAATCGTTTTAAACATGCGTGTTTTGTGGGGTAATTCAAATTATTTCCTCATGGAAATTTATGCGCGTTACTGCAAAGGTCATGCCTCCCAAATATGGAATGAAAACATCCTATCCTCTCTCGGCAATGTTTACTAATAACTTCTTACATCTGCCCGGACTATTAAAACATTTCCGCTCAGGTGTCTGACTGATAAGTGCATGTCTGTAATCTGTCCACAGACGGGTAATTTATTGCCCGGCACGCCTTAGGTAAACCCAACGATCGGTCGCTGACCGGCCCATCTGGGTTCATGACGAATTATCACCTATAGGAGTGTAAAGTGATATGAAAGTACTACATATCTTCTTGATAGCAGAGAAAGAAAAGTGGCGACCACGCAAATTTGGTACATAAAAAATGTAACTAAATCCTGCCGGAGAGGAAAAGAGATCGACCCAATATTTATGTGACAGCTCGCAAGATCAAATTTTCTCCGATTGTGTGAGGCTTTCCAGATTTAGCTATCAGCAATGAAATGTTGTATCAAGCTCGCAAACCATCACAGCTTTGTTGTGAAATGTTGGCAAACATGCCAAGAACAGTTTTACGTTTCTGAAACGAAGTGACTGAAATATATCAAACTTTTGTCTGTTTTATCAAGGTGAATTTTTTTCAAATGCTCAAGGAGTCTGGAAGGTTTCATCGCCTCATTTGAAAAGGCCCTCTCACAGAATAGATACATTGGCAGTTGTTGGTTATTTAGTGCTGGAATAAATGTATATTTCAGATATTGCACGCTGTATTGTCTGCACTTCTTTCTGGTTTGTTCTGCTTTTGCCATATTTGTTCTAGATTCTGGAACAAAGAATTGATTTTACACTTTTGCAGATAGAAAAATGTACGTCAAGTAAACAACAAAAACTGATTTAAAAGTGGCTTTACAAAAATGTTGACACAAATGTTCTTACCAGTTTACTTTTCTATTTTATAAAGTTTCTTAATCATAGCCATAAATAAATTAGAAAAATACAACAATCAGAAAAAAACACGATCAGCAACAGCCACAACAACACTGAAGTAACCCAATAATGATTTCATAAAGTATAATAATAGTTATTTAATATGAAAAAAATAAAATAACTCATTATATTGATAGGTCTTAAGATTTAAAAATTGGTAGCCAGAGGCCTAACTACACAGTGTGGAGATCCCGGTAAAAAAGTTAAAAGGATGTAATATAATGGACTGAAAAGAAATATTCAATCTACGGCAAATCTGTATCAAAATGTATCCATGTATTTGTTTTTGAGCATGCTTCTTCTGTTTCCTGATCTCTTCTATTCTGATTCGTCTTCTACTTTTTTGAATGGGTTACTTTCCTTTGCCTCCCCGACTCCAAACACTTTGCGACAGTGACAATATATTCCGTTGCCGAAGATTTCCAGCTTTTTCTCCAAAGTAATCTGCTTCAGGTTGTTATCCAACTCTTTTGACAAGGCTTCGTCCAGCTGTTCCCAAAGCCCTTTTGCACTGGCAGGTGGAAACTTGATTGCTTCTCTTTTCCCGTCCAAGAAGTGTGTGAGATCATTATCAGGCAGATCAACTTGAATATTCTCCACGCTACGCATTGACTCCTGGCTGAAGTCTTCTAAAGTCTTACCCGTCGTAACAGAGCGCTGTTTATCTACCACTGGTGAGCTACCACACCCCTTTTCTGTCTGTTGATTTTCATGCCTCTCTGAGTAGAGGATTTTCAACTACAAGCACATGGAAATTCCAGCGTTGGTCAGAACTCAAAGTCTGTGTAACTGGTTTGATCGATTCCAATAAGTAACCTGTGGATTCATCATTCTCTCCCCCGCCCCCCACTTTCGGTGAATCATGGGGGCATCTATCATTTGTGGGTCCTATAGCAATTGTTTAAGGCTTACGGGATGCCAACTCGGTCAGTCGGTTCCTAGTGTTTCCCTAGAAGTTCATCGGTCTTTTCCCGATTGTCAATGGTCTGACCATGTAATTATGATAGGAAACTCCAAACAGAGCGATACATTATTTCAACAGCTCGAGCATTACTAAAACTCCCTCGAACATTACTCCAAGATCCTTGAGCGTTACTACAAGTCCCTCAAGCATTGCTGCAAGTCTGTCGAACATTACTAAAAGTCACACTGAAGTGTATAGAGAAATAATAACTGCTTAATGATACTTGCTTGTATTTGGAACTTGGAAGAAACAACTAAAGAAAAGCAAGAAAAACAAATGTGCTATATAGAATAAAAAAACACTGAATTCCCATTTATAGCCCATATGATGTTGAACCTAGAGTTTCTTGCACGAAAAAGAAAATATTTCAGCACATGGATTACAAATAAAAAGTGAGTGACCGAGTGACTGACAAACGATGTGTGAGACAATGACTGAGATTATGACTGAATGAGTGAGATAATGACTGAATGAGTGAGTGGAAGTGTAAGAAAACATACACCAATAAAAATAAGGGACCAAGAAAATGAAAAAGGTAAAGTATCCCGTTACACGCCCATTGAGGCATATTGGGAATATGGTGTTAGGCCCATATTTTCTTGACCATCGGCACACTAGGGGTGATGTAGTCAGCATTACGCCGGCCGTCTTAACCTTCCCAGAGTTGCTCTGGTACCCAATTCATGAGGCTGGGTCGACCTCGTAGCCGTTTGTGGTCTAAAAAATCCCATCTCATCTGGGTATCGAACCGTGGACCACAGAGCTAGGAAGCCAGTGCACTAACCCCTGCGCTACAGTGGCTCCTCATAGCCGGAAAGAACAAACATACTTAGGAAGTACTTACATACTTAGGAAGAATAGAAACACCAGATGGCGGAACAAACAAAGACATCAGCAGCCGAATGAATAAAGCCAGAATAGCCTTCGCCAATCTGAACAACATCTGGAAATCTTCACAGTACAGTACAAACATTACATTTAAAATATTTGAGGGCTGCGTAGTTTCTGTACTTTCAGCAGAATGCTGGAGAGTAACAGAAAAGGAAATGTCCAAATTGTCTTCTTTCCACACAACCTGCCAATGGACAATTCTTCGAAGTTTGTGGCCGAACACCATTACCAGCCAAGAACTGCTAACTCGTAGCCACCATGAGGATATGCGCAACATCATAGCCGGTAGACGCTGGAATTGAGTTGGCCACATCCTACGAAGAGACCTTGACACCATCACCGGAACTGCCATGCTATGAAATCCAGAAGGAAAGTGGAAGCAGGGACAGCCAAAAGCTACCTGGCGGAGAACAGTGGAGGCGGAGGTGCTAAGTATGAACCATAGATAGGGCACTACACGAAGAATGGCTGTCGACCGAGCTAAGTGGAGACATTTTGTTGTTGCCTTACAAGACGCCACTAGGCGTGATGGTCATTGATTGCTTTGTCAGTCGGCGAGCAAGGACCAAAGAAGAAGAAGATGAGTTAGAGGACAAATGAATGAGATAGCTACTGCATGAGTGAGTGGTTAAATGATTGAGGGATTACTGAATATATAAATTACTGAATGCGAGACTAAAATATTGAATTAGAGATTTCGTTGTGAAGTAAATTAACGAGAGACTGTGTGAGTAATGATAAATTGAGTGAGCTAGTAACTGAATGATGGAATCAGTGACTGCAAGAGTGATGAGTAAGTTACTTAGTGACAGATTGAAAAAATAACGGAGTAAATGAGTGGCTGAGTGAGGGAGTGGCACATGTATATGTTTAAGTTAATGAGCGTGTGACAGAACGGGGCGACCCCTCTCGATCTTTGTTTCACTCCGGCAGTAATCGGTGAATTTGTGGTACTGATTTTATTGCGAGCTTTCAATGTCGCACTTTCTTTCTTTCTTTCTTTCTATACTATGCAGCAGATAGTTTATTTTTTCAAGTATTCTTTCACTACTTTCAGTACATTGTTCTTGTCTGTTATCTAACACTCCTTGCGGATGATAAACACCTCACATTTGCAAGGAGAGGTAGAGATAATATTACGAGAGGCAGGTTAGTAAAATTCCCTTGTACCAAGCTTGGCCATGGCAGATTAACGCGTACATCGCCCAGCGCTATCTGCCTAATCACTGATAAAACGGGTGCGCGCATTACCAAAGCTTGGAATACGGGGAGACAACTGATGGACAGACACAGATAAGAGATTACTTTCTGATAAAGTAATGAATTGTTACTTTTGGAACACGTTGTCATATGAGGTTAACGACATGTTCGCGAGTCTGTACGCAAGGCATCGTATGACATATTGCCATATATGGTAATACGTGACCTTTTGCTTTACGCACCTAATTTCACGTGGAATATTTTGAAAGTACCACACCCTCACCAGCCTGTTTGAAAATGATTGGAGCGTTGATTTAACTCCATAACAAACAGATGCGTAGGAGACCGGGAATATAACCTGACACGTTTCAGTGTTATTCCACTGTGAAGATTGCTTGCCAAGATACCAGACCTTGCTAGAGTGAAGCCTAGAATTCAGAATTCTTTCTTAACATACCGGAAACATTTTATTGGAGAAATTTGGACGGAATTTCATAGCCCAGGAAATCTCTTTCATATTAAATAAGGAAACCGGGACTGAGGAAACTGAAGGACCACACATGAAGTCAGAGAGGGAACTTATTAAATTAACGACACCCCAGACGCGTGTAAGAGGCCTATTAAAGTCTCTTTTATTCATCTGAGCAAAAAGTATGTGAGCCAGAAATGGCGTAAATTGTCATTTTACATTTCATATTACTAACATGTGAACTAACATATATTCTCGTATGTATATTGCCATGTGAATTTTAATATGTGAAAATCGCTCGTGGACGTCCAAGTCATTTGAGGCTGGCAACCTCAGCGTACAGAATGATGATTCATGAACCACCACTGCACGGGCTGGTGATTGCTTTACTGCTAGTTTCTTAATTAGAACTAAAAGCAGAAAGTAGTCCTAAGTTCCATACGGAGCAGGGAGGGAAAGATGAAAGATGCACATTTTATTTATAATATTTACAATTTCAAGCAGTGTAAATGTCCATATACATATATTCACTTTAAAATTAATGTAAGTTTTCAAGCTTTAAACCAGTGTAAATGTCTATGTGAAAATATGCATTTTAAAATTAATGAAAGTTTCAAACTTTTCAACTCAGTGTAAACATAAACGAAAACTCATTCAATTTATATTGTGAACACTTTTCAATCAGTGGAGATGTAAATGTAAACAGACTCTATCTGTATTATTAACCTTTTCATTTAAACGTAATATAAAGCTAATGCTATTCTATTTAAATATAAAGAAAGTTTTATCACGAGGGATTAAATGTAATTCTCATCAAGGGTAAATTCTGAGATAAATGGGATGGTGGAATGGGAAGATAGGGACCCATAGTAATGGGTTAGAAAACGCACTACTCAGAAGAGCGTTTCCTTTCTATTCTTTACCATAGTTATTGGTGGTACCAGCAGAAAGTACTTTCTTTGGAACCAAGTGAAGGTAGGAGTGGACTGACGTTGTGCGAGACGCCATCATAAGACGGTCTTATAGACAGACGCAGCACCAGCTTGGCCGTTACTCCTTGACGTTCTAGGAACGTGCGGCGCTTTTACCCTTGACTAGCGACGAGCGGGAGCAGTGTACACAGAACCCATCAGCAGGAGCAGAAACTACTATTGGCAGCTAAGTGAAAAATATACGCTGCCAAAGTGAACTTTTTTCCAATCATCTCTATTATAAATCAATGATGAAACTTTTTTTTCTAAACTATTCAATTTATTTTCAAACTGTTAAAACCTAAAGTGATTATTAAATTTTGTTATTTGTAATGTTACAATTTTAACTTCGATTTAATCATTTTAAAGTTACTGCATGTTTGTCTCAGTCAATTTACTACACACACTCTAAACAGAGCTATACTATAATAATAAGAATTCCACTGAGTAAATCAGGGGTTGGGGCTTGAACGAGCTGAAATTAATAGTGCTTAATTCCTTCACAAAAGTTGTCGGCAGATTCTAGAATTAACGTGCTCAGCCAAAACAGCATTGTTTTCGCTTATCTGAATATCTTGTGAAGACTCCCTTTGTATAAGAAGTGTCATTACCCTTCTATCTACATCTCTGCCAAGAGTAATCTTGTGCGAAGGTAGATACCTTGGAAGCCCATATTAGATACTCTTGAGTTTTGGCCACTGTTGGACCACTACTGCAAAGCAGGGGAGGCACTGCCGTCACAGAGCGACGGATTGCCTGACTGAATGAGATAATGACTAAGTGAGGCAGCCACTGAGCAGGTGACTGAATGGCATTGTGACTTAAAGAAACGGCAAGTAAGATACTGAATGAGGTAATGGCTTGAGTGAGTAATTGTGCGAATATATTGCTGAGGTCTATCGTGCATGAGAAAGTGATTGAGTGAATTACTGCGTGGCTGAAGTGAGCGAATAAGCTAGTGGGAAATAATTAAGTGAGTTTAAGGTAGATTTACAGTGAACTAACTTCTGTCTCAAACATAACACTTTTTTCTGTTATCAAAAAGTATAAATCCTTGAATTGTTTTCTTCGTGTTAGATTACATCCAAAGATTAAGAAGGGATATTTATATATTTATTTATGCTGTTGTTGATGAGCGGTCTTGGCAGATATATCCCAACCAGGTGAAAAACGCCTGTTTTATCAGCTCAGGTGGGTACGTGTTTATCTTTGCTTGATGTAATTTATGGGAACATGCTTTTGAGGAACTATCTCATTTGTTATATTCATGTTACAGTTTAGCGAAATGTGAATGTTAATTATTTGGTTGTTAATTTTGTTTCTGTTGTCTTTGCCTAAAACATAATTACTTTTGTTTCTGACTTTCTCTCATTTACATTTCATAACATCGGTTATTATCCAGCTCGGTGATGACTATTTCTTAAGGTATTCGTAGGGTAGAAACATGAAGTGTTCTTATATATAAATTTACATTTTGCCTTTTTATGTTGTCACGGGTTGCCTCCCCTTAGCTCTGCAGTAATGGTCCAACAGTGGCCAAAACTCAATAGTAACTAATGTGGGTCTTCAAAGGTGTCCACCTTCGCACAAAATTATTCTTGGCAGAGTTGTAGGTAGAAGGAAAATGGTGCTTCTAACTCAAGGGAGTAATCACAAGATATTCAGAAAAGCGAGAACAATGCTGCATGAGGCTGAGCAAATGTAAACTCTAGTATCTGCCGTCAACTTTTGTGAAGGATAGGGTTATCTTATAATTCGTTAACTCGTTCAAGCCCCCAGCTGAGTTTATTCAGCGAAATTCCTCTTATTATTTTTGCATAGCTCTGTTTACGTGTATTTAAGAAATTGTCTGAGACATACGGATGTACCACATTCAAAATGATTAAATCAACTTTAGATTTGTCTTTATACAAGTAACAAATTTAATAATCAATTAGGTTTTAACAGTTATAAAAAAGAATAATTCTTTAACAAACAATAGTCAGCATCGAGTGATGTTATGGAGTAAAAAATTGGATAGTTCACTTTGCTGCTTTTATGTTTCTACTTAGCTGCCAATGAGTTTGTCTGTTCTGCTCCAGCTGATGTTTGGTTCTTTGTAGATGGATGAATGATTCACACTCGTCACTGGTCAAGTTTGAAAGTTGTAGCACGTTCCAAGAAGTGTCATTGAGTAACTACCAAGCTGGTACCGCGTCTCCAAGACCCGTCTGAGGATGGTGTCTAGCGTCGACTTCAGGCCACTTATACCCTCACGTGTTCCAGAAATAGTACCCTCAACTGGTACCACCAACTAGTGTCACAAAAGAAGAGAAACAAATACTCTCTGAGTATTGAGTTTTCCGACACATACTTATGTGCCACCCTCTTTTCATTTCACCATCCCATCTACCTCATAACTTTTACCCTTGCTGAGAATTAATATTAATCCCATTGAGCCGAAAAACATTCATTACATTTAGGTTGAATAGATTTATATTTACCTTTACATTGGTTGAAAAGGTTATAATAATAATAATAATAATAATAGCCCCTTCAGTCATAACTGACTATGGGAATATGAAAAGGTTAATAATATAAATTGAATATGTTTCCCTTTACATCTACCATGTTTGAAAATGTCTATAATATAGATTGAATATGTTTAAATTTATATCTACACTGATTGAAAATGTTAATATGATAGGAAACTCTTTACAGAGCGATACAACAGGAAGCAATCTGATCATCAGAAGAAGTCCCCCCGTCCGACAAGTGTTTCGGCCCTATATACTCCTTTACACTCTAAGGGGGGCGGGCCCACTTGGGTCATGACTCCCAAGCGTCTCAGCTTCCTGTTGTCTTGCATCGAAAATGAACCCATTTCACTTATGGTAGCAACTTTAAATTCCACAACTCCGCCAGCCGTGGAGGCAATTGTGAAAGTAACAAAGAGAAGACAAATTATTCCGTTCGTTCCGTCGCACACACTGAGACACCAGCGCGAAGTCAACGAGTCGCCACTGCGCGTTCCCCACTGGACTATTGATACTGACACCCCTTATAGTATACACCGCTTGTCGCCCCTGAGTCGCAGCCCATTCACTAGTCCACCACAAACCTCAGCGTATTGTGGACTTAGAAAAATTCCTGGTGTTTCCTGTACCGCAGCGTTTATTGTTACGATCTCCATTCCCCATTGCGGTTGTTCCACAGCCAGCCTGATGCCTTTTCGGCAGTTTCACTAAGGCTCTTCACGGCCCTTGTTCTCGACTGTCCCCTCAGCCCCAACAGTTTCAATAGATCATACACTGATGCAGCCACAAGCCCTCTTGCGCCCACTTCAACAGCCATGACCCTTGCAGTGAACCCGTCGTGTCTCAGATCCGCGGCCAGATCACTATACTTGGCCGCTTTGAACGAATGTTGCTCATCTAATCTGGATTCAAATGGCACGGTCAGTTCAATCAGTATGACCTGAAGCGTTGCTGCAGAATGAAGCACTATATCCGGCCGTCTCCGCGATTTTCGGATACTCTCTGGATATGCCCCTCGTCCAGGTAGGTCTACCGCCATCTCCCAATCATTTGCACAATCAAGAAGAGATAGTAAACTGCTACCAGGTTTATTCGGTTTGGGGTGTGCTGACTTTCCTGCCCTCAGAAAGTATGTGTTTGCGGTGTCTGGCCGGACTTTGCTATTCGCCTTCATTCTTGCCAGATCTATTGTCGCAGCAAGCTCATTTAGCACTTTGTTATGGCGCCAAGTGTATCGCCCTTGCCCTAATGACACCTTACACGCTGAGAGCACGTGTTCAAGTGTCTGCCTCCCCTGGCACAGGGGGCACTGCTCATCATCCGACTTTCCCCATTTCACAAGGTTGGTGGCCGATGGCAGCAGGTCATACAGTGATCTGACAACAAAGCTGAGCCTAAGAGGTGCCATATGCCATATATCATTCCATGTCAAGGACCTCTGCAGGGCTCCTTCCCATGTAGTCCATTGGCCTTGTTGGACCTGCTGCACTGCTTTTTGCAACCTCTTATCATTCTCAGCTTCTCGTATCTCCTGAACTACCATGTCTCTGCGCTCCCTGCTTGATGCCTTGGACCACCAGCGGATGTCTCCATGACCAAATCCCCGTCTATTCGTTTGTGTGTATCCGATTACCTCCCTCAGTTTGAGTGACTCTTGGGCAGCATCAACAGCTTCTTCCACTTTCCACTTCCTTCCCGTTTTCAGTGTGGGCTGAATGGACTTAACCACGTCATCAGCTGACTCGCGTAGCATCATTGCAAGCCTTGCCTTTCCAACTTTGTACTCTTCAACAACTGACTTGAAAGGAAGCAGAAGTTTTGACTTTTTGCAGTACAGTGCTACATCTGACAGACCTGGTGGTACTCCTAGCCATTTTCTCATGAACTTGTTGACCTTCTGCTCTATGGCTTCCACTGTACTTGTGCTTATTTCATATATAAGCAGTGGCCACAGCAACTTTGGTATCAACATGAACTGGAGGCACCACAGTTTGAACTTCCCCAGGAGTCTGCTTTGGTCTATGATCTGTAGCCCTCTGTCTGCCATTTCTATTGTCTGTTGCACTGCCTTTGAGTCTTTTAATGAGGCATCGTACACCCTGCCAAGACTTTTAACAGGTTCCTCAATGACCGTAGGGATTCTTTGGTTGGAAACCGTGAATATGACCTCTGCTATCTTCCCTTTCCTGACTGATAGGCTTCTCGACTTCTTGGGTTTGAAGCTCATTCTGCACCAGCTGACTAGTTCATCCAGGCGTGCTAACATCCTCCGGGCCTGATGTTCATCTGATGTCAGAATTGTTGTGTCATCCATGAATGCTTTGAGCGGTGGCATGAGACACATTCCACCGAGCTTTGGACCTATAGCCATTCCTTCAGCTGCATTGAGGATTACCTGCATAGCCATCACGAATAGTATCGGAGAGATGGTACATCCCATCGCAATTCCAACTTCAAGGCCAATCCACTTCGTTGTGTACTCTCTGGTTGAAAATCTGACAGCAAACCCTGCGAAATACAGCTTCAGCATTGCTGCAATCTCTTGTGGAGCATGATACATTTCTAGGGCTTGCCACAACATCTGGTGTGGAACGGATCCATAAGCATTCGCTAAATCCAACCAGATTACATGGAGGTTTGTTCTGTCAGACTTTGCCTTTTGGATTCCTTCCCATATCATTGTGGCATGCTCTAGACATCCTGGTGTACCTGGGATACCTCCTTTCTGAATGGTAGTGTCAATGTACCCATTTCCCTCTTACACGTGGTCATCATTGCATTCCTGCTCCGTATGGAACTTGGGACTACCTCTGATTTTAGTTCTCTATAAGAAACTCGCGTAAAGAAGTCACCCGCCCTTGCAGTGGTGGTTCATGAAATCATCATTCTATATGCTGAGGTTGCCAGCCTCAAATGACTTGGACATCCACTAGCAATTTTCACATATTAATATTCACACGTCAGTATATACATATTAGTTCACATGTTAATAATGCAAAATATAGAATTTAAAATGAACAACTTAAGCTAATCTTTAGACTCACAGACTGCTGGCTCAGAGAAATAGTTTAAGGCAGCTTGACGATGCCTCTTACACGTGGTCTGGGGTGTTGTTATTTTAGCAATATGTTCCCACTTTGACTTTGTGTTACAGTTTCCTCAGATTCCGGTTTTCCGTGTTAAACTGTTTTCCTGGGCGCTAAGTCCTTAAGATGCCCAAACAAGGTCCGGTTTGGTAAATGAAATCTGCTACTATTCTAACTCTGGCAAGGTCTGGTTGTCTTCTTTGCGCGACGTGAATTTTCACAGTGTTCTAAACTGATTAAAGTGTCAGGTTATATTACACTTCGCTCCCCCCGCAGTACTTTGTTACGATTTAGGTAGGGTCCAATCAGGAATTTTGTTCTTCCTATGTTTCGAAGGCCCTCCAATCGTTTCAAAACCTGTGTGTTTTATTGGGGTAATTCAAAATATTTCTACTAGGAAATTTATGTGCGTTAATGCAAAGGTCATGTCTTCCGAACATGGAAGTGAGATTTCCGCACTATTCTCGCCAGTGATTACAAATAACGTCTTACTTTTATCTCAAGTAATATCGTCGTAATAATTCTATCCGGATGCTATTACATCTTATTGCTAGTTATGTCTTTTTGCCTTTTAATCCTTAGCAGTCTCAGACATACTTTCTTCAGCCACTCCTTGGCTAACAGCATGCCCTTGCATACACGTTTCTCTATAACTAGATCTTGTCATAGGTGGTGGGGCACTGGTGTGCAAGCAACACTTTTCAAGTGCTGCATGACCTTGGCCAAGTGATCGTATAAAAATTACCATCCTTATATTAATTTGCTTGTTCTTTTTGTGTTTTTCCTGTTTATTTACATTTTCTGTATCTCCTGGTGTTTTGAAAAATGTATTCCACAAGCAGTTAGTACATTAGACAACGAATGTGTGCCAGAAACCCTGCTTTGAATATTCTGGTTTTCATTGAGCCTACACGACATTATAAATTCATAACATTCTACACACCTCATGCTTGTGTTATGAAGTTATTCAAGTGCTCATACTCATGAGAATAAAGGTAATATTTGTTTGTCCATGTCACGAGATGGATTTTTGGGGCGACCTCTTTCCGATCTCTCTTTAACTACGGCAGTAATCAGTTACATTTTGGTAATGATAATATTTGCGTGATTTTCCATGGTCGCATCCTTTTCTTTCTGTTTGCTATGTAGCAGAGAGTTTGTTTGTTCAGACATTTGACACTCCTTGTTGATGATAAACACGTCACATTTGCAAGGAGCGGCTGGCTGAGGTAATATTGATCATCAGACAAATTGGTAATTCTTGTGCACCAAAGCTTGGCCGCTACAGTTTAGCCCTAAAATCGCCAGCGTGCTTGCTTAAATCGCTGATAAAGGCCAGAGTGCAAGACAGATAACGAGATAACCCGTCTGCGAATAGTTTAATTTCTGATAAAGTAATAAATTTATTACATTTGAAACACATTTATCGTATGAGTTTACAGATGTGTTGGTGAGTTCGCCTGCCAGGGCATCGGATATTTTCATACCATATACGGAAGACGTGACCTCTACATTATGTTCAAAATTTTTCCATGTCAGGAATATTTTGAAATCCCCCCAAACCTTTTTGTTTGAAACGACTGGGGCTTTCTTAGCTTCGTTACAAACAGATGCGGGGACAGGACAGTGAATATAACCTGACGCTTCAGTCAGTCAAATCTACTGTGAAGATCGCTTGCCAAGACACCAGACTTGCCAGAAGTTAGAATTCAGAATTCCATTTTATCAGACCGGACACTTTTTATTCTTATTCTTGACGGACTTACAAGATAGCCCAGGAAATCTCTATCATTTTAAATAAGGAAAACAGGAATATCTGAAGAAACTGAACACGAAGTCAGAGAGGGAATTAAAGTTAAAATTAACGACCCCAAGTACACGTGTAAAAAGGCATCGGCTAGTGCCTTAACTTCATTCATCTGTGCAAAATAGTCTGTGAGCCAGGATTGGCTTATTGGTGGTACCAGCAGAAAGTACTATCCCTGGACCAAGAAGGGAACAGTGGCCTACGCTTTAAGACGAGGGACCAACTTTCGTAGACTCTCCCTGACATTTCTGGGAACCAAGCTACACCCGACAACCTTGACCAGCGACGAGGGTGAGCAGTGTAAATAGAACCAACCCATCAGAAGGAGCAGAACCACGCTTTTTGTCAATTTGATGTTACATTTTTTTACTGCAAGCTATAAACTCCTTGAAAAATTATTTTTGGGTTTTTAGTGCATTAAAAGCGTGTGTTTAAAATATTTTATAAATATATTTTTACACGCTTTTATTTACCTTCACACGTATGTCACTTTCAAATCTTGCAATCGATTTTTCAATCACTTATAGATGAGCAATAGCTCTGAAACTTGGCATAGTTGTGTATTCCCGATGACTGTACAATAATCAGTCAATTATTTAATAATTTTTTTTTTTTTTTTTTTTTTTTTTTTTTTTTTTTTTTTTTTTTTTTTTTTTGCGTTCGCCCGCTAATACTCGAGGCGAAATCTCAGGTTATTATTTTATGTCTAACCTGACATTGATTTTACGTGAGTATCCCTTTATTTCTTGTACAGAGACAGGTGTCCCTCGCCATTCAGGCAAATACTCTCCGATTTCGGAGGTACCCATTGCAGCTGGGTCGGCTCAGGAGCCGCCAGTCCCTGGTCGACGACACTCCTTCAAATGTTCTCGCCAGGTCTCGAGTTAATCCAGTCCAAATCCCGGTCGACGAAAAATCCTCAAATGCCGTCGCCCGGGTTTGATCCTGTATCACCCGGTCGCCAGAGCGGTGTTGTAACCACTACGCTAGCGCGGCTCCCATTTAATATTTAATTATGACATTATGAGTAATTATAGGTTTTCGTAAAGAAATGTAAACAAATCAGGGGCCATAATCAAGTTAATTAAAAATTCTCCTTCCACGGCGACCGTTGCCTCAAATGGCTGTGTGTGGTGTTCCCGGAAGCGGGGGCCTCCCAGATCTGAGGCACAGTTGCGTCTCCGATGTCGCTCACTGGTGCAGTCACCTCACTGAACTATTGTATGGACACGAGGTATAGCATACTCATACATGCCACACGCTATGGTTTACCCATAATCTGTACGGGGTGTTTGCGTTTTCAGATGTGTACGGCCCGTACATACCGTCTGTACGGGTTTTTTCGCCTAATTATTAAATATACATATAAATCGGCCGTTTTGTGCAACTACACAATTTTCCGTAATTTGCGTCATGAGATTCGGCGAGATTTTAAGCCAAGTGGATTAAAAAAAAATAACCAATGAAAATCAAGCTGCCTATTTTTCAATTGCCGCGGGATATGCGTGGCGTGTTCATTCACAATTTTTCGCTAAAGCTAGCGCGAGGTTACTGATTATTTGAACGATTACGCAGCACTGAGTCGAGCCTATTGTTTAGGATTAATTTCCAGTTTAGTATTGGTAAGTAATTCATTTTTTTAAAAAAGTATTACAATAACATTGTTTAGATGAAGTTAGATTTAACTGTCAGATAACTTAAGCCTAGGCTATGCTTTTTTTTCCCGTAAGATTTAGCATAGCCTAATTTATTATTTACGGCTGCTTAAAAAAAAGGCGGATACCACTTCATATTATTTGATTTAACTAAAACTTGTAGAAAGTGCGTAAGAAATGTAAATTTGAATAATAATACAATACAAATAATGGGTAATATCGGAATGACGGTCGCCGAACGATCTGCATGTATTTTCGTACCATTTAGGCTAGTAACACTAACCTTAAATCTAAATGGTACGAAAATACATGCGAAGCGTTGGGCGTCCGATATTACCAAATTATGAAACTGAAGAAAAAAAAAACACACACATAAAAGCAAGGCAAATTTGCATCTTAACCCGATCAGAGAAAAGTTTAGCCTATTTGGAGTTAGGCCTAGGCCTACTTCTCGTCTTAGTTTTAATTTCGTTTCTTTAAAAAACAACCCAAAACGCTTATTACTGGTCTCTTTAGACCTATACTTTTATTAGGCACTATAGAACAGACACCAAACTGTTCTTCATTTCCACCATAAATTGTATTAATTTTTTTTGCAGAAAAAGACTAAATAATGATACAGTTACAGCATTTCTACAATGCAAAATAAATTCTAACTCCTGTTGTTTAGGTTTTAAAGCAAGTAAAGACATGCTTAAAAGGGCAAAGGGCGCATGTCGCTATGATGGTGCAGAACCATCTAATTGAATGTATTTTTACATGAATTAACTCTTTTGTTACGTTTTTCAGTCTTTGTACAGGTTTTGAGGATCTTTGTACAGGGTTTTTGGATTTTTTGTACAGGTTTTTCATGTCTGAGGTGTGGCATGTATGGCATACTGTATAGGCGTGGGGTGGCAGGGAAGCAAACCCGTAAAAAGTGCTTGCTGAAATCGGATGTGTCGGGCCGAAAGGCGCAGATATCGCAGCATAGTTGTAAACTACGACACAGCGTGATTACCGCTCAAAATGGCCAGAGTTCTGAGAGTTGGCTGAGCGAACGCCAAAAAAAAAAAAAAAAAATTAAAAATTCAAGAGTACGTGGTACAATAAGTAAAAATATTGTTTATATTTTAGTATGTCATAATTTTTCTAACACTAAAAAGAAGAAAATAAAAATTATTTAAAAAGAAATATTTTAAACACACGCTTTTAATACACTAAAAACCCGAAAATAATTTTTCAAGGAGTTTATAGCTTGCAGTAAAAAAATATAACATCAAACTGACAAAAACTTGGGGCGCTGATTCTACATGAAATTAACTTCTGCTTTATACTTCATTAAACACTTATGGATAAAATATTTGATAAGCGCTTAAGCGCTCCACGCTTTTTGTGGGTCGTCCTGGAGGTCCGGATCCCTGGTTCTTAGTTTTCCAAGCTTGTCGTGGCAGCCGATCTTCTCCCATTCTGCAGACACGGCTAAACCATCATAATTGGGAAAGCTGCAATAGATACATGTAACTAGGTATTATTACAGATATCCAATACCATAATTCCCGCCGTAAGGTACTTCGGTCTGTCGGTCTGTCACACTTTGCACACCGTCATCTGCGCACTTTTTTTTTCTATTTTCGAGAGAGTGCCTTAACTTTCGAGCACAGCTAAGGGGGTGCAACTGTGTTTGAAAGTTAGACAATAATTGTATTGTTTCCCCTTATATGTACTCTCGCGAAAATAGCAAAGTGTGACGGTGTGCATTAAATCAACAGACAATCAAGATACTCTTCTGTCCAGTTTCATTCGGGAAACGGATTTAACATCAATTTTCTTAAAAATAACCTTAAAATATAAGTTTTTAAATTGTTTCTTCAAGACAAAATTTTAATTTAAAGTATTGCAGACTTATTATAACGGATCAAAATGATAAGATGGCTAAAAGGAAGAGACGATCGCGTCATCCACAGCGAGCAAGCGAGACAATAGGAGAAGCAGCAATGTAATACGTGTAACAGAAACAACACACTACAATTAAAAACCTGCCAATTGTAGCGGGTTGTTGCTAGTATATGTACATCTTTATTTAAAAAATAGGAGCAAAAGGAGCAAGACAATGTTAATTACTCACTTTTTGACATGCACCAAAGGAGCAAGTATAGGAAGAACATACGTTTTAGGAACCACTTTTATTATTGTTATCACATGCACTAAAAATCGGAAGATAAATGTACCATATATTCTTCTTCTTCTTCTTCGTACACTCTCAGACGTCTACGTGAATATATTCAAAGCAAGCAGTGGTCAGCTCGAGCCTGTTAGTATCTCCATAGAGTTTTTCCAGGAATGGTACTGGTGACAGCCATTTATGCTTTCTCTGTTCCTCATATGTTGGGCATCTTTGAAGCAGACGTACAGCAGTCATTTTATCAGTGCCACAGTAATACTCATCGGTAGTTCCTATCTTTAGCCATATTCAAGTATTCGCCTGAAAGTGAACGAAGAAAACGACTGTCACCCCAGCAGCAACAGCAGCAGCAGCAGCAACAACAGCAGCAACAACAGCAGAAACAATAGCAGAAACAACAGTAGAAATCAGTTGCACAACCGAAGCAGGTACTAGTTCTTCTTCCTTTCCTTTTAGCCCCATATGGAGCATGGAACCACCAGCACAACGTATGTGAGGGAACAGTAGACCTATTTCTCTGTGCCCCATCAGTGACCCTGGGGAACTACAAGGTGCCAGCTGTGACTGCTACTACTACTACCACTACTACTGCTATTACTACTACTGCTACTGCAGCCAGTACTACTACAACTACTACTACTGCTACGACTACAGATGCTACTACTACTACTACTACTACTGATGCTACTACTACTACTATTGATGCTAATACTACTGCTACTATTGCTATTACTGATGCCACATCTACTACTACTGTTATTGTTACTACTAATATTTATTACTAGTACTACTATTACAACTAATACTCCTGTTACTACTAGTACTACAGTTATTACTATTAGTACCTAGTGAGTTGCTAGAAAATCATGCTAAAACTTGAATTATTTCATCAACAACTATTTAATGACTTGAGAAACAAACCAGTGACCTGGTAGCTTGTAACAATGTCTTACTATTGTGCACAATACGAGCAGTGAGTTGCTTCATGACGCAGGTGAGCAGGTATGCCCTTCTCGTAACCTGTGCACCACCCGCGCTGTAGAACGAGAACCCGAGTTTACACGAAAACCCGAAATGCACCAGGTTTTCTTGGGAGTGGGGGAAACCTACCCTTAATGTTCGTTCAAGCGGTACATATTTTGTTTGTTTAACATAAGTAGTGTCCTACCTTCCGTGCCTTGGATTAACTGGACAGCCAAAAACAACAAAAAAGATGATTGGATTATCCATCGTGCTTACATCCGCTTTGATTTATAAGTAGTTCGAGAAAAGGATTCTATTTCCCTTTCTCTATTCAAGAGGATTATTCAAAATGGCGATGAGATAAATAACGAATATTACAAATGTTGAGTAATGCCACGTTTTCTTCTTGCGTAAATATAGCTCTTTGACATTGTTGAGCTCAGACGGTTATGTGCATATGTGCTTTCCTTTTCCGTTCTTTTTTTTTTTAATCGGAGCACACATGTGCTCCTGTGTTCGGCGAAAGTGAGTGCTTCTGATTGTGTATTCGATGTGACGAACTAAGGGATTAATTTTATATACAGCTTTACAATGTGTTGAATATTTTGGCCTATCTTTACGTAGACATCAACTACAGGTACGGATGTAGAAAGCATTGCTGTGTTAGTTTTGAAGAACGTTGTTTGTTAGTGAGTAATGTATTGCTATAAATCACATCACTGCCAGTTTGCCTTCTTCTGCTGAACTTTTTTCATTCTTCTCTATCTAAATATTTTTCGTTTTTTTTTTTCCATCACCATCATCACTTTATTATTATTGTTAGTCTTCCTTTTCCTCATTCTTGTTACAGTCGTATTATCATTTCTTCTAATTATATTCGTCTGCCATGTTGCTGTTTCCTTACGATACCTCTGAAGCTTGTTATTCATCATTCCTCTTCTTTTAACTTTGTAACCACGCTAATTTTTACTAACATCATGTTAACATCATTAGCATGTTCCTTTTCATCTGCATCTTCTATATCGAGACGTAATGGATTTACACAGAGAGTGTGGGGTGTGGTTTTTTAAAATCCCATAGTAATGAATGCGTGTTGTAGTTCCCAAAGGTCTCAGAAGAAACAAAGAAACAATAGTACTACTGCATCATCAGGCATGTCGTCTAGTGCGACTAATACAAGGTTATACATTGGGCTGGCAACCTCATCATGCAAAACTAACTGCCATGGAAACCACCAATAGAAAAGCACGTGAATGCATGACGCATGCTTCTTGCAAGGGGAAGTGGTAGGTCTATAATCAGCGCAAAGTAGCATGATTATGATGAATGCATGCGTGTAACATAATACAGTATGTGTGAAGTCGCGTAGTTGTCTAAATGTATGATTACAGTCCCCCAGTGAGCTCGTGCAGTCATCTAAGAAACATTTAAGGAACTCAGGAATTCAGCCCCAACAAATTCCTGTATTAATAATTGTCTAGGTGAAACGTCTTGCAACGAAAAATATAAAAATCCTGTAAGTTTTTTTTTTGGAATACACGGAAACGGCGCGCATTGTACCACAGTGAAAGCTTAATTGAACTCACATTAAAAGAACGCGCAGACCTTGTTATCTTATCATGGTGCATTGTCCACTGACCCCAAGTCATGATAAGTTCGACTACAAGGATCCAATGAGGTTGAAATAGAATGGAAAGTGATGAAATAACCACATGAGAATTAATGACGTCATCAAGACATGCAGGAGTCAGAGAGCAACATAATTAGTTCCCGTCATATTTTGGCGGGTCACTTGCTTGTACTGTAATGATATTGGTATTCTGAACATCAGAGTTGTTGTGACATCGTAGATAAGGCAGGTATTCGTGTAAATACATAACTCTGAGGCAATCTCATAAGGGGTGAAGGAAATTGCATTCCTTATCTAGAATAATCACCAACATCTATGTCAGAGGTACGCTTTCGAACTTCCAATAGTATGATATAATCAGCAAAATAATAATAATCATCATAATTATAGTAATAGCCCCTTCAGTCATAACTGACTATGGGAGTGCGCCCCTGAGGTGACAGCCCTTAGCTGCTTATTTTCCTAGTGCTCCTTTCGACGTTCTCTCATCTCTTCTGCTTGCTGTGAGCTTCTTTTCGCCCAATCTGATGTGGTGCCGTAGAGAGCATCGCCACTTGGTGCGATCGTCAGCTTCATCCTCCCAGGCTGCTGGATTTATGTCCAGTGTCCTCATGTCTCTCTTGCCCACATCTTTGAACCTCAGCCGCGGTCGCTCAACTGTTCTTTTGCTATCTGCCAGTTGTTTGTAGAAGATATCTTTCGGGATGCGACCATCTTCTATGCGGCGGACATGGCCAAGCAAGCGTAGTCTGCGCTATCTAAGCAGTGTATACATGCTTTGAAGGCCAGCACGTGACAACACTTCGACACTTTGTCCATCCACGAAAAACCGAGGATGTGGCGCAGACACTGTAGACGGAAGGTATTGAGTCTTCTTTCTTGATTAGCATAGATTGTCTGCCTCGCAATCAGCAAACTAATCCTATCAAACACGAAGTATAACTTTCGAAGAGGCAAAAAGTTTTATCAGAACCAGATACAGGAACAAATGGGAAGCAGAGCATGCTGGCCACACACATGCATAATACCAGCTCGACAGAAGAGAACAAGTTATATCTTCAGATTTACGGACCACAACAGATTGATATACCACCTTAAGATAGGAACTACCAATAGGTGTGACTGCTGAACATCTAATTCAAAGATGCCCATATAAGGAACAGAGAAAGCACGTGACTATCCCCAGTACCATTCAGGCAAAAAAACAAAAACACTATGGAGTTAGCCTCAAGTTGACCATTGTTTTCTTTGAACATATTCAAGTAGACGTCTGAGAGTGTACGAAGAAAATGAATAAACACGAATCAATACGTTCCCTCACTCTCTGTCTGTCTCTCTCTCTTTCTCTCTCTACAGCTCTTACAACACTGAACATGAAACAATCTGGATCTCACAAAGACCAAATAACAGCAGCCTTAATTCGTATTCTTACCCAAAACCAACCGCACACATACATTCGTCCTCACGAGATATCAATCGACAACTCATACATTCCTGAACATAAACTCATAACCCAGAAACTAAATTTCACTAGCGATGAAAATCCTGAACACTAATCACCTTATCTTACCACTCGAGCTGTCAGAAAAATAACAAACGATTTAATCAAGTGACGTCTCCGCCCTTTACCCATAACCACATACACAACTATCACCATCATATGTCATCTATGCTCTTCGGAAAAGCAATTTAATCTCCGCGGGTGAGTATCTCTCTGTGTCCTAGTTCTTTCATTCTCACCAATGTGAGAATACATGATGTTAGTATAAAAGATGACGGACAGGAAGGACAGAATAATAGACGGGCTTGCATGCCACATTCTCAAACCTTTGAAAATAAAGTTGGTTCCTTCGTTCAATTGTTTCACCGCCATACACATTTCTAAGATTTCCACAGATCTTTTTTCAATCGATATTTCTGAGAAAATGTTTACCCTAATATAAATGTTGGATTTTTTTCAAAGATGTATATCTATTGTATATCTCCCAGACAGGCCGAAGTTCTAATTAAAAGGAACAAAAAGAAATGTCTAAGGCACGTGTCTTATTAATCAGATATCAGAAATAAGAAACAAGATGGGGGTTTAAATATGACAGCCTAAAGACCTTAGAGAATAGGAAGATACAGCCTTCTAGAGATAATTAGAATGGAAGAAGGGTGTAGGATGAGGATATGAGAATATTAAAAAGGATAAAGCTTTGCTTAAATTTGACATATTTACTTTTGGATGATTTATTGTTGACCAGTTGCAAGTTTTTTGCAGATAATTTCCTACAGGATAGAGCAGGTGACCCCATTCCCACACTTTCGTAGTTAAATGTTACAATGTAACAAGGTATGTAACGGAGTGCGAATGTGCTTATCAAACCACCAGTACCCGCTGAAACAAATAAATTAGGTTCATTACTGGAATGTAAGTGTTGCTGTTATTGTTGAACAGAAACGACATCATTGCACTCCAGGCAAACCCATAGGTGCTCAGTCTCCCTCAGTATATGTCAAAAAGTGTGAATGCTCACCGTTCCTGTAGCTCGCTGGTTGTATACACGACGGATACATCCTCTCATACGTCCATCTCTGCTAGCATTACGTTTGATGCCAAAAACTAGTCTTAATCTTGATGATTCTTCGATTGACGTGTCATTCTCTAACAGGCGATCATTAATTATTCTCAGTATCTCTCCCTTATCCATATCCAGTGTGCCCACTGTGGGTGCTCTTGATGCTAGTCTGTCAGCTCTCTAATTACTGCATACCCTTGCATGACCAGGACAGTAGATCCACACCAGTTCCTGCAGACTCGAAGCTTCTATGAATGTTTTCCATTCATGCCGTAGCCAACAATTTTGAACTGACGAATAGTGTTATTCATTGCTAGGGGTATTATTGGTTTGAAAAGAGCATCGGTAGGGTGTTTTTAATCAGTAAATTAATATTAGACAAACATAAAGGTATGTTTTCAGGCACTCGTAAGAAATAAAGAAGTAGAACACTTGGACAACAGAAAAACAACAGACGTGAGTGGCTTACCCAGGGTTCGAACCCCGTACCTTCCGTACGACAACTCCGCCTAGCTATCAAGCGAATCACACTGACCCCACGGCCAGCTAGGCATCCCCAAAAAAAAGATGCTTTGCTGGCTATTTATCAGTACGAAACACACAAGATAACACCGGAAGTATACAGTGGGCAACTCAGCCCTTAAATGACGCAATCACTTCTGTTGTTCTCCTATTAACAGTATGTGTCAGTCCAAACAAGACAAAGACCTTGATACTGGGTCCAGTAAATAGTAGAAGACTTAAGGACATTAGTATAGAACAGAGGGTAGGTTTCTGGTATTGTATAAACATAAATAACACATAAGATGTTGAGAATACCCTGGACAGAAAAAAAGACCAACAGAGAAGTACTGCACTCACTAAACGTACAGGAACATTGGCTCCTAAATACCATCGCAATAAGGAAGCTGAAATTTTTCGGTCATATAAAAAGACATAATAGTCTGGAAAAAACAGTGATGGAAGGCATGGTCCCTGGAAAAGGGGAAGGGGTCGACCTAGACGACGGTGGACCCAGGACATCACAGAGAGTCTGAACTTGTCTTTGGCTGATGCAGGTCGACTTGCCCAGAATCGTGATGCGTTCAGAGCAGCTGTAATGGAGACAACGTTCTGGAAAGAATACGTCACATGATGATGATGAACACATAAGGAAGGGAAACCCGAGGCCTGTAAACAGTAAATTAATATTAGACAAACATAAAGGTATGTTTTCAGGCACTCGTAAGAAATAAAGAAGTAGAACACTTGGACAACAGAAAAACAACAGACGTGAGTGGCTTACCCAGGGTTCGAACCCCGTACCTTCCGTACGACAACTCCGCCTAGCTATCAAGCGAATCACACTGACCCCACGGCCAGCTAGGCATCCCCAAAAAAAGATGCTTTGCTGGCTATTTATCAGTACGAAACACACAAGATAACACCGGAAGTATACAGTGGGCAACTCAGCCCTTAAATGACGCAATCACTTCTGTTGTTCTCCTATTAACAGTATGTGTCAGTCCAAACAAGACAAAGACCTTGATACTGGGTCCAGTAAATAGTAGAAGACTTAAGGACATTAGTATAGAACAGAGGGTAGGTTTCTGGTATTGTATAAACATAAATAACACATAAGGAAGGGAAACCCGAGGCCTGTAAACAGTAAATTAATATTAGACAAACATAAAGGTATGTTTTCAGGCACTCGTAAGAAATAAAGAAGTAGAACACTTGGACAACAGAAAAACAACAGACGTGAGTGGCTTACCCAGGGTTCGAACCCCGTACCTTCCGTACGACAACTCCGCCTAGCTATCAAGCGAATCACACTGACCCCACGGCCAGCTAGGCATCCCCAAAAAAAAAGATGCTTTGCTGGCTATTCTTTTATGTTTGTCTAATATTAATTTACTGTTTACAGGCCTCGGGTTTCCCTTCCTTATGTGTTATTTATGTTTATACAATACCAGAAACCTACCCTCTGTTCTATACTAATGTCCTTAAGTCTTCTACTATTTACTGGACCCAGTATCAAGGTCTTTGTCTTGTTTGGACTGACACATACTGTTAATAGGAGAACAACAGAAGTGATTGCGTCATTTAAGGGCTGAGTTGCCCACTGTATACTTCCGGTGTTATCTTGTGTGTTTCGTACTGATAAATAGCCAGCAAAGCATCTTTTTTTGGGGATGCCTAGCTGGCCGTGGGGTCAGTGTGATTCGCTTGATAGCTAGGCGGAGTTGTCGTACGGAAGGTACGGGGTTCGAACCCTGGGTAAGCCACTCACGTCTGTTGTTTTTCTGTTGTCCAAGTGTTCTACTTCTTTATTTCTTACGAGTGCCTGAAAACATACCTTTATGTTTGTCTAATATTAATTTACTGTTTACAGGCCTCGGGTTTCCCTTCCTTATGTGTTATTTATGTTTATACAATACCAGAAACCTACCCTCTGTTCTATACTAATGTCCTTAAGTCTTCTACTATTTACTGGACCCAGTATCAAGGTCTTTGTCTTGTTTGGACTGACACATACTGTTAATAGGAGAACAACAGAAGTGATTGCGTCATTTAAGGGCTGAGTTGCCCACTGTATACTTCCGGTGTTATCTTGTGTGTTTCGTACTGATAAATAGCCAGCAAAGCATCTTTTTTTGGGGATGCCTAGCTGGCCGTGGGGTCAGTGTGATTCGCTTGATAGCTAGGCGGAGTTGTCGTACGGAAGGTACGGGGTTCGAACCCTGGGTAAGCCACTCACGTCTGTTGTTTTTCTGTTGTCCAAGTGTTCTACTTCTTTATTTCTTACGAGTGCCTGAAAACATACCTTTATGTTTGTCTAATATTAATTTACTGTTTACAGGCCTCGGGTTTCCCTTCCTTATGTGTTATTTATGTTTTTAATCAGAAAGATCCAGACGTAAGCAGAATAGGAGGATTGCAATGTTATGACTAGATCAACAATGAGGAACTGATGGACAGAATCAGACAAATGTCTGGGGAACAAGAGGTGAGGAGATGACGCTGCTGGAGGTGGATAGGACTCACACTGAGAAAAACAGTAGATGACATTACAAGGCAATCCTTGCTTCTAGAATCTCAAGGCTACAAGAAAAACAGGGAGACTTCCACCCCCCCATCCCCTTCCCCACTTAGAAGGGAATTAGACACAGACATTAGGGAAATAAAGAAGACACGGACAGACCTTGAATGGATAGCACATGACAGGAAGACTTGACGTGCATTGTTTGAAAGGTAATTTTTTTGTCTGTCTTATATGCACTAATTTAGGAAACATATGGAGATCAAGAGAAATCAAGTCCAACACAAAGTTGAGAATCTTCAATTCAAATGTCAAGTCATTACTATTGTGTAGCTCTGAAACATGGAGAATAACAAAAACAGCAATCAAAAGGGTACAGCCCAGTCTTGACATATGGATGCGAGTCATGGGCAATGACTACAACCCACAAAAGCCTGATCCAAAACCTCAGAAATGAGGTATTGGAAGGTGGTTGAAGCAACAAGAAGAGACATGGTCCGCAAGCAGACGATACGCCAAGGCCTAAAATCCCACCCCCTGCAGACCCAAGTAGAACAGTCCCAACTAAGATGGTTTGGACATGTCTGCAGAATGGGAGAAGATCGGCTACCACGACAAGCATGGGAAACAAAGAGCCAGGGATCCAGACCCCCAGGACAACCCAGAGTCCGCTGGGAGGACAACATTAGATAATCTTTGAAGGACCGAGGACTAGAATGGAACCAGGCTAGGAGGAAGACAGCCGATAGGATAGTCTGGCGCTCTCTCTCTTCCAAACCTCTACACCTCACGGTAGAAGGGGAACGACTAAGTAGTAAGTAAAAGGGTACAGACTTCCATAAATGTGTGCTTGCGTAGAACAGAAGAATTGAAATGGTATGAAAGTCACCAATATGTAACTGATGACAACAACTAGACAAGTATTAGTGGAAGAAGAAGTAAGAAGGTGTTAGAAATGGATAGGGCACACATTGAGGAAACATGTTAATAGCATTACAAGGCAGTCCTTGTTTTGCAGTACCCAGGGAAAGAGAGGCAGATTTAGACCGAGAAACACTTGGAGAAGAGAACTGGAGACAGAAGTGAAAATGATGAGGAAAACGTGAAAAGAACTTGAACTGAAAGCACGTGACAGGAGGTGGAGCCGCGGTAGCATAGTGGTTAGTGCACTGGCTTCCTAGCGCAGTGGTCTATGGTTCGATCCCCAGATGAGGCGGGAATTTTTTAGGCCACAAACGGCTCCTGGGTCGACCCAGCCCCAAATGGGTACCAGAGCAACTTCTGGGAAGGTTAAGGCGGCCGGCGTGATGCCGACCACATCACCCCTCGTGTGTCGACGGTCAAGATAATATGGGCCTAACACCATATTCCCAATATGCCTCAATGGGCGTGTAACGGGTTCCTTTACCTTTACCTTACGTGACAGGAGGACTTGGACTGTGTTTGTTGAAGGCCTATGTGAGCTGTTGTCATGTGACAGGAAGACTTGGCATGTATTTGATGAAGGCCTGTGCTCCTTGGGGAGCTAAACGATATAGATTGATTGATTGATCAGAGACCCCGGGGAACTTGACGAGGCGCAATCATTCTTAATGCTTGCATAGATAATCCAGTTGTACGTACAGCGTTAATTTCTATTATAATTAACATTAACCTCAAAGTTTTAATTATAAAAATATATATAATTTTTAGTTACTTGGTTATAACACTCTTATCTTATTATCATTTGTTATTTTTGTTTGTCAAAATGTACACTTTGTTGTAAGATTTAATACTAAAGAAAGGAAATGAACACCAATAGCGTATTGCTAAAGGGAAACGCCTTTTTTTAAATAAGCAGCTTATTTGATTACTGTTATGGGATATTTCATAAGTAAATTTGTGCACGTGTTGAACATATTTAATGTAATAAACAGTTTAAAAAATAGTTAGCATTTCGTCAGAACAATTTTACAAGCCTTAATAAGCGTCCGATTTGCTGAGTGCTTAGAGCTGAAGCCTGTGGAAGCAAAGTTACCAGGTTCTGGGTTCGAAACCTGGCAGCGTTACGTTTCAGTCTGCCCAGCTGTAAATGGATTTTGCTCTTGGGTTAGATAAGGCAAAGGCGACGACTAAGGGAAGTGATCGACTCATTTCATAAGGCTGGGTTATATGGCTATCACCAGTGCCATTACTGGAAAAGCTCTAAAGCCATGTCATCAGCCTCAGACTGACCACTGATTTCTTTGAACATATTCAAGTTGACGTCTAAGGATGACCGAAGAAGAAGATAAGGCTGGAGCTAGTACATTAAAGTCTTTAACACTTTACTCCCTGCGGCTGCGTCTGCTACAGGACTGCCTTTACAGTTAGCTTTTACCTGAGCCTACTAAAAAACTGAGATGTTACCTGTAACAGAAGTTTCTCAATGTCGGGGTGCTGTTTATGTTAGGATGTCTTTGTGTTGGACAAGTATGATAACCTTTTTGGCAGTCTTGATATGTGTTTTATTGTATTAGCCGTGATAAGTTGCGGACTGAAGTATGTACTGCTAGACATTTCTGAGATCCTCATTTCCAACAGACGCTTTTGAGTAGCTTGGTGAGTAACAGGGACAACAACAGAGGTACATCAACTTCGTTATAATGTGTTTTCTCATACTAAACGACGGAATAAACTAGAATATATACTGAAGCACATTAAAAACGCACCACTATTACATATACTGATGCCGAGAGCTGGAAAAAAAAGTGTGGGAATGGATTTTCCCCGTGTTTGACATGAGGTAGAGAGCGAATGGCTGCTGGAATGGAAAGTGCAGGATTCAACCCACGGGTTTGTGTACAGACTACATGAAAACAATGAAAGTTACACGTGCAACACGATTCCCAACAGCTATGACCCTGAAAATGTGTACGCGTTGTGGCAGTATACTCGGTATAAAAAGGCCGTTGAGACAAAACACCCAGTACATGTGCTTGAAATTCCACGACTATCTGAAAACGACCGCCTTTGGTATGTTGGAGACCGGAATGAGCTCGCGGGCCATTGCCAGAAGGATGAATTGCCACCACAGCACTATTGTACGTCTCAATGAACGTTACGGAACCACTGGCAGTGCCCGGGATAGACTTCGGAGTGGCCAACCACGAGTTACTACCCCTGCGCAAGATCGTCATATTGTGCTGAGTCACCTAAGGAATCGTTCTCTCCCGGCAAGTCAAACAGCAAGAGCAATAGTGGGTAAACGTGGGCAAGTCTCTCGAATGACAGTCATATGACGTCTCAGAGATACAGGCATTACTGCAAGACGACCTTATGTTGGGCCAAACTTGACTCACAGACATCGTCAGCAGCGCCTGCAATGGGCAGAGCAACATGTCAGATAAACTAGACTGCAGTAGAATGCTGTCCTATTCACAGACGAGAGCAGATTCAACATATCCTTTGCTGATGGACGTATGCGGATTTAGCGACTGTGTGGAGAGCGCTTTGCAGATTGCTGTGTTCGTCAGCACAACCGATTTGGAGGTGGCAGTATTCACATTTGGGGAGGATTCAGTTTTCACCATCGCTTGCCTCTTCACGTCTTCCGTGGAAATGTTAATGCTATGACATATCGAGATGAGGTTCTGGATGCATTGGTTGCTCCTGCATTCACAAATTATCCAGACTTGCAGCTCCTCCAGCAGGATAACGCACGTGCGCACACCGCATGCATAACGCAGCAATATCTACGGCAGCAGAACATTGTGACGATTGATTGGCCTGCCCTATCACCAGACATGTCCCCTATAGAACATCTGTGGGACGAGCTTGGACGCAGAGACTACAGGCAAGGTTCTCCAGCTAATCTGCAACAGCTCGAAGCTGCTCTTACACGTGAATGGGACTTGATTCCCCGGAATTTCCTTCAGAGACTTGTGCGTTCCATGCGGAGCCGCTGCCAAGCTTGTTTGCAAACACACGGTGGACATACCAGATACTGAGGATAGTGTGAATGAATTTTTTTATTTGTTGCATTTTTGGTTTTCTCCCTTGCCTGCACAGAATGCAATGAATTTCATAACAATCAAATGTACAAATTATTGACCAGCATGGATTCATAGGAAAATGAATAAAGATTCCAAATATGTAAACTTGTAAACACTTATATTTACATTTCACACTCTGTTCCTGGATTATACAGGTGGTGCGTTTTTAATGTGCTTCAGTATATGATGCGTCTTACTGCGAGGTAGGACACAGAGAATTTATGATGTTACAGCAAGAGGCGTACTCAATGTAGTTGACACCCTGGGAGGATCCTACTTTTGGCACTCTCTCCCCCACAAAGAAACACAAGGGGAAGTATATTTTTAACAGTAAGTACTATCAAAAAAGTGTCCGATAGCACCCCGCTCCTGGCTGTCACCCGGGGCGGACCGCCCCCTCGCACCCCTTTAGTACACCACTGGTTACAACTACTAGGCCTTTGTCAGGAACAAAGAAACAAAAAGAAAATTGGAAGAACAGAAGAATTAAGTTAAATACATGTAGAATAAATATTAAATGATACGACCCTTAACTAGAAGTAGCTGGTGATTAATTAATTTAAACTCCTCAAGAAGAACATACCAAATCCCCCTGTCACATGCAATTAGGTCAAGGTCATTCCATGCCTTCTTCATTATTTTAATTTCTGCCTCCAGCACTCATCGCCATGTGTTTTCGGCCGATCTCTACTTCTCTAACCAGGGGGATTCCAGAACGAAGACTGCCTAGTAATTCTATCAACAAGTTTCCTTAGTCTGTGTCCAACTTATCGTCCGTGAGCTAGGAATACTCCACTCATAATCTGTATGAACTAAATGGTCTCTTAAATCATTTACCTTACTTAATCATGTACTTTCTTCTTCTTCTTCTTCTTCCATCCTTAGCCACCAACCGGCAAAGCAGTGTGTGGCCAGTACGCCTAGTGGCGTCTTAGGGCAACAACAAATTGATCAATCTATTGCTGTTTCCACCACGCCTAGTGGCGTCTTTGTGGAACAAAACAGACCAAACAATCTATCATTGTTTCCGTAATCAGATTGGTTGGCAAGCAGGTGATCAGCCCTCTGTGCATGTACTTTCTTAGTGATGTCTTTATGCACGTAACGATTTATTTACCTGCAAACATTTAAAAAAAAAAATAGAGAGCAATTGTTTTAAAGTTTTCAAACCAGCTTTTAAAATTATAACTTGTCTCGTTACGTTGAAGCCATATTGGTAAAATTATCAAGTGCTGATCATCATCATCACTATCATCATCATCATCATCGTCATCATAATTATCACCATTAATATTCAGCTATACATGGAGCATATACTTTCAATTAGCTCACGGTAGGCCAAGCCGTCTGGTGTCATCCGCTCAAGTTGTTTTGCATATCTTCTTTATCCTTTAGAGTCAGCCCAGAAATAACCTTCACGTGCTTTATTTTCAGTCTTCCTCAGTTCCAGTTACCGTAGAATTTTAATTGCGGATTTCAGAACTGTCGTCTGATGATGTTAGCAGATGTCTTATTAATATGTGTCCCATCCAATGAGCGTCCGATTGACAGAGTGTTTAGAGCGTTGGTCTCTCGCGGTAAAGATGGCTAGTTCGATTCACGGTATCGTCACGCTTCAGTCTACCCAGCTGTAAATGGGTGCCTCGCTTAGCTCTTGAGTAAGGGAATGAAAAAGCAGTGAGGAAAGTAACTGATTACCCTCCTCTCAATGCTGGACCTAGTATAGGGAAATCTCTACACTTCACTCCCTACGACAGTAAAGAATATGGGACTACCTTTTCCTTTGATTGAATCCTATCATATTTTCTTGATCCAGTCGTAATGATTTGCTCCCTTCCATCAGCTGCGCAGTGGGGAGAAGCGCAACTTGATTGTTGATAATTCTGATATATGAGAAATGAGTCAAACTGTCGCATTTCCTTTCCGTTTTCTAGGGGCTAAACTTTGTTTTAAAGGTCTACACAGAGTTATACTGTAACTTGAAACTCTCGTTTCTTTCCGTCAAGTTCGTCTTTTAAATTTCACTTACAAAAGTCAGTTTATATCCTCAAATTTTGTTAGTTTTTTTTTTTTAAAGCGAAATATGAGAGAACGATCTATAGCACGTTTCACTAGCTTTGCCCTCAAACAAATGTAATTATCTGATTAACCGTCTAACGTATTAATGCCATTTTTTGCATACGATGTTACATTGGGTTAGACCCAACAAATATATACTTTATATCTGTGCATCTTGTCCAGTTCCCATAAACGGATGAAATCCTTTGATCTTTGTCGGCATACTAATTATTGTGTATCGAGAAAAGAAATTTTACCACTTCATGCACAGATTCTGTGAATTGATTAGGCATAGGCGTGTCTACTATTACAATAATGTGGCCATCACGTTTGCAATTGAATACGTGTTGAAGATGATTTCTTAAATGATCTGCATGCGAAATACTCGTGACATTGTTTGTCATTGACATTTAATGCGCTACCAAACTGGACCTTCCTTGATCTAATTATTTCAATGGGTATCATCTCTTTGCGGTTCATAAATATCATAATGGAACGTTGCTCCTCTAATGTGCTTGTAAATAACGGTAAGGTCATCTTTAAAGAAATTAAACTTCATCCGAATCATAATCAGATGTCTCTGAGAAATTGAAAATCAATCTCGGCTTTTATAAGTATTTCAACATCTTTTAATTTGAACGTTCTATTTTCTGTTGCTACCTGTTCCTTAATTTTAGCCCATACTAATTCTATTGGGTTTAAGTGAGAATGGTAAGGAGGTAATCTTAAACATCTGTGACCATGTTCATGGATTGCCTTGTCTATGTGAAATATCTTTGTATGCTGTGTCTTTTTTTACAATTCCAAGTAATTCAGGTTCATGGACATTTCGTTGAATGGAATGTTGTTTATGGTCAGCCAAATCTTTATTACATCTTTAATACTTGGTGAATTAGAAACTTTATCTTCTGGTGCCACAACGTTGTGATATGAGGCATTGTCCATTATCAAACACCACGGTCTATCCAAGGAAGGAAGTACATGATTCACAATCCAATCTTGAAATATCTTGCCATTCATCTCTGCATGGTAATCCCTATTATCTGTGGATTTTGAAACAAATATGAGTTCAGTATTATTTAGAAGCCCATGATGGCTGCTTCCTGGATGTGCAATTATTAGGCGCTGTCCTTTGCTGCTTGGTACTAGTCTCTTAGTTGTTCCATCAGATGATTGCCATTCTCGTTCATTACTGTGGTGCGCATTGATCCAAGTTTCATCTAAATACACAAAATCATAACAATCTCTTCTCATTTCTCTGACCTCGCGTAAATATTTGCTTCTCATTGCAACTATATGAGGCTTCTCACAAATAAGGTTTCTACCACCAACATATTTTCTAAAAGTGAATCCCAAACTCCTAATAGTCCTCCATAGCGTAGATTTGGAAATATCAATGTCATTATTCTTTCTTAACCAAATTTTCAATTTCCTTAAAGTCACTGCCTCATTATTGTGAAACATATTGCAAATTTCTCTGCGGATCAATTCTCTGTCAAAATTATCCACCACTCTTGGCCTAATTTTCGTGTGTAAAACACTGGAATTAGACATTTCAGATGTCGCTATCCAGCGGTGCAATGATCGTTTGCTTAACCCCAAGGCGTGAATAGTCCTCTTTTGTGGGTTTGAAATAGAATGATATAGTTTTCCTCGAGTAGCTTCATTGCAGAAATACTTTAAAATCCTATTTGTGATTTGCTGTAATGTCATAAAATGTACTCGCAGACTCATTTTTCCTTCTTAACCACACAATAATTTTTGTAGACACACCTCTGATTGACAATGTGTGCGTTGCACCGGATATAAACTGTTTTATGTTCAAGAAGTGCGATTTCACGCAATTTCACTCAAAAATCATGCCAATTGCTTGATAAACCAAAAATGTGCAAATGAGGTCGTATAATTTACTGTAGACATTTCAATATGTGTGCATGTGATGTGTGTTGGCAAGTAGGATTTTATATTATATCGCAAAGAAACGAAAATTGAAACCAATGGCCGCATTTTAATGAAAAATTTAATTCATAGGGTCTATACCATTTCAAATTCACACACAAAATTTCACTTATATGCGTTATATATTCGCTGAGATATAGCATTTTGAAGTTGGGCAAAGCTAGTGAAACGTGCTATAGCATCAGTTGATCTTAATTTGCTTCCGATCATCCACCATCTTGGTCTGCATTTTTCAACCTAATTGTCGGTTATAATTATGATTATAAGTGTTATTTTACTGTCAGTTTTGTGTTATATTGAAATACCTATTGTCGTTTGCAATTTATTGCTGTTAGTGGTGACACTTTATATTATAATTTGTTGCTTTTTTTTTTTTTACTTTTTTTTTCTCTATTTTCCTGTGTCGTGTTCTTCATATTGTTTTTCATTACATTATGAGTAGTTAATATATTTTTTTTTTTAAAATAAATTTTGCAGTTGAATTTAGTTTATGGTGTGTCTGTTGTTGTTTATGAGGTACTAGAACGAATTGACTATTTTCTTTCGCTTGGTTTTTCTGAAATAGAATTACCATTATTATTACTAATATTCTTACTGTTATTGCGCGAATAAACAAATATGTATATTTAACTTTATAGATTTTCTTTGTTTTGTGAACATCTCGTTTTAAAATTTATTGGGGTTCCCTGTGGTATCTGTACTGAGTACCCTATCCTTGCAGGTTCCATATTGTGACTTCTAAAGTACATATTTACGTCATGCCCCAGTTGTTCGTAGTTTTTGAAGTGTATTTGTTAGTGATCTATGTGGTTTTCTTCCTGGCATTCCTTCAACGATTTCTCGTAACTGTCATTTTATCTCTGAAAACATTTGAATTTCATGAAGAGGCTGCCAGAATCACTTCAAAAAATGTTGGCAAGTAAGCCCGTGATTTTCTATTTAATCATGAACAGAAAAAATGAACATTCTTCCCTTGCGTTGAGATTGCCATAACATGCACGGATAACGACAGCTTACTGTGGCGTACCACTTACATTATACGGCCATCAACTGCATGGAAACTGCTAGAAAACGTGTAACAATGTCATTAAATTATTCTTTTATGATAGATTTGATCTCATTAATCCTTTCAGCAACTGTGCCCCATAACAAACACTTTTTGATAATATTAGGGTGAGGAATTGTAATAGTTTCAGTGTTAATAATCGTTTTTCCGGCTAGGATTTCTTCAACCATCCAGCAATAGTCTCACTATCTTTACAGGCTTGAAAGAAGACATCTTTCTTGTTGGTTAACCAGCCTTGATAATGTCCTTGTCATCTTAATAGACTTGAGAAGACAGTTTGTTGTTGATTAACCAGTCTTGATTATGTCCTTGTCATCTTCGTAGACTTGAGAAGACAATTTATTGTTGACTAATGTGGCGAGATGGGTGATCCCGGACGAGCCTCCAGTGTGGCGACGTGGAAGTTAGATAGAAAATAAAAATATAATTCCCAGAAATGCAGAAGAGAACTGGTAAACTAGTAGTATGGTTGGCATAGGACAAGTCAGGTAGTTAACTGCACAGTCCGAGATGGTAGCTGTAGAAGAGAGCTGTGAAGTAAGTCACCTTGTTAGACCTCTCCTGTGCTCCTAGGTTGTCTCTATTAATAGTTGACGTGAAATGCAGCTCGTTTATTTTCCCCGCCGATTGAAAATATTACATAATTTTGAACTCCACACACGAACAAAAGTTAAGAACTGTACTTGGAATTAAAACAAAATCAATAAGCTGCAATTCATAAAAATATATCAGTAATATTTAATAATTAAAATAGAAAATTAGTAAAAATTGCAGATAGGTATTTACAAAAACACTCACGAACTGGAATTTTAATAATATGCCATTGTTTTTTTTCCCATCATATTGGCTATTGGTGACATCTGGATTTTGCTTCTCTAATGATTAACAATAACAATAACTTAACTCCTTCAGTTCATGTCGCTATAGACACTTCTGTCATTGATCATGTGTAGACTTTCCAAGATACATAATTCACCTGGACAGGTAGACACAATGCTACTTCCAGGCAATGCAGCTGTGGTCTTTTACTCACACACAACAGTCTATTATGCTTCTTACAGAAGCTTTGTTGCGACTCTCTCTCTCTCGGAAAGGAACCTGAAAACATATGCACCAGACTATGGTATTTGTTGTCTACAACCAAGACGATCATCCGATGGTGAAGGGCCACTATTGATCAGAATCATTATTTAGACAGCATAATCTTTGAGACCGTGGTCATGTCAATCAAAGACGTACGTCATACAATCAATAAAATACACTGAAAGACTATAGGCATCATTATAAAATCTTTCTTAATTCTGCCTTGATTAATTCCCTTTGGTCCTAAGTTATTTCAAACTGGTTTACCTTTAAAGACATTACATTAAATAAAATTTAAATTTGCATTGAACGAAAAGAAACGATGAAAGAAAAGAAGCAGTAGAAGAAGTAGAGAAGAAGAGGAAGAAGACCAACTCTTTGGCATTCAAAATTTAAAAGGACTGTAAGCACTTATAGGTAGTATTAAACATACTCTTGACTAGGACTCTAGCTGCGTCATACTGTGCAGGATTGTTACAGGTTAAATTCAGCTGGACACCAACTTCAGTTATTAGCATAGTGTTTAGAGTACCAAGTAAATCAAAGTCACTCATAACATTCATTTTACTTAATACATTAAATTAAATGGTACCAAAATACTTTGTAACCTAACGATCAATACAAATTTAACATACCCTTCAGACACAATATTACGGATCTGAGCTTATCACTTATGCAAGTCTGCTCACAAAGCAAGCCATCTAGGCTTTTCTCAGCTATGGGTTGTGGCAATGTGGCTTCTACAAGCGTGGGCCAGTCCGCTGGACGTCTTCTGTGCTGTAAGATCTTGATGTGAAATTTTGAGAGAGTCCAGAACTGAATCTGAGCGAGCTGATATACAGTTCCCCAGTCCGTATAAATTTGATTCCGCCTGAGTTTAATTGGATCTCCCTCTCATGAATCTGATTGGTTTAATCTGTCTCAAACTGAATCTACTTTTTTTTTCGTTCCGATTTCTACTTTCGCCCCTCTGCGTTTGACTGGCTCTGTTTCCGCACTTCTGATTGGTTGCTTTTTTTTTCATCCTCGAATAATTCGGCAATTCCCCTTTTGTGAATCTGAGGTATAGAAAAATATAGATACTATTTACAGGGAAATTTCCAGAATGATCTGTCCGTGTCGCTACACATGTTGTTAATGAAATGCCGATTTACCGAAAATAAATGGTCTCGAAAAAAGAAGACTTAGTTGAGAAACTTTACAATATCAACCAAAACAAAGATGCGAACATATCCCTTCATTGCTAAACTCATAAACAGGTACTTTAACGTGAACTTTACCGAAAACAGAGCTTTCCCGAGATTAAAGAGAAACGTTTATGGGGCTGAGGAAAAAATTATCAGACCCAAGTACAAAGAAAAGCTCTAAGTATAAAATACACAGAAATATACAGGTATACTACCTTATGTGTCAAGCTTTCCACACTACCCAAGAATTTTCTGCACCCATGCATATACACTTTCTTGTGCTACGGGGGCTCACATTGGGAGGAAAGAAAAGTAACACCGTTAGCTATCAAGCATGTCGTAAATGACGACTAAGGTTGGACATGAGCCCGTCTACCCAATCATGTGGAAACGTGAAGCCAAAAATAATTTCAACGAACATGAAAAAGTCTTTTAAAGCAAGTAATGCGTACACAGATGAACCACAGATATAACACACTTAGTGCAGCCGGAAACGGATCTGGAAAAATATTTATGAAACTAAGCAACAATTCAAAAGCGGAAGAAGTTTCTATGTTAAGGAGATTAATGACACAACCTAGAAAAAGCAGAAATGAGTCTGCGTTGCCGACTCTTAATTTTTCATCTAATCTCCAGATTGGTCACCTGGAATGTTCAAACACTAAACAAAACAACAACAAGAAAAAAAGGGGGGGGGGGAACTGTAGATGTGGTAACAGAAATTGTATACAAAAATGTATATAATTCACATTCTGGGACTGCTCGAAATAACGTGGAAGAGAAAAGAAAGGAAGAAAATGCAGGAATGCCTGTTGTCACCGTTTCTTATGAAAACATCAGCCAACAGAAATGGAATTTAGTGGATTCTGTCGGAACAACTTGATGATCTATATTTTGCTGGTGACCCAACACTTCCGCCCCACAGCTTTAACCAGATTTAAAACAAAACGCAAATCTTTAATCAGGTCAGAGTGACTGGATCTGAAAAGCAACAGCAAAAAATACTTCATGCGGCAAATAATAGCCAAAACGGAAATGTGCTTACATCCCTTTTGGGATGTTAACTAATACGTGTATATTTGCAGCACTATAGATACTTGTTGAAGAATGGACAGTGATATCAGTATAGGAATAAAACAAAGCCAGAGGAGCTTTCAATGCATTGGCAAATATTTAAAAATCAAAAGAAATAAATTCAAAGACAAAGATCAGCAAACCATAAGTCAGAAGAGTTCAGGACCACCACTGGTGTAAGACAAGGTGATATCCTATCACCTTACCTCTTCATACTCCTTATGGACGATGTCATCAAGGCATGTAAGGAGAGAACAAGAAAGTATTCAGTGGGGTACTGGAAGATGAGACAGGTCTATATTTCAGAGCTGGCATTTGCTGATGAAGTTGCCCTGATTGCTAAATCAGAGGCACATCTCCAATCCAACCTGCAAGTCTGGAAGGAAGAGCTGGAGAAGAGAGGGATGGTCATAAGCAGCTCTAAAACAAAATCCATGGTGATATCACGAGAAGAAAGAAGACATCAGATTAAGCTGGGAGAACAGGTCCTGGAGCAGGTCGACCACTTTAAATACCTCGGAGCTATTATAGACCGAAAGGGAGGCATCAAAGAAGAGTTGGCCACTCGAAAAGCAGCAGCTGGGAGACTTTTTCAGGCCATAAATCGAGGATTCCTCAGCAAGAGAGAGGTTGGTAAGAAAACAAAGATGGCTGAATACCGCTCCACCTATGTCCCAGTCTTAACATATGGATGCGAGTCATGGGCAATGACTACAACCCATAAAAGCCAGATCCAAACCTCAGAAATGAGATATCTGAGGAAGGTGGTTGAAGTAACAAGAAGAGACATGGTACGCAACCAGACGATACGTCAAGGCCTTAAATCCTACCCCCTGCAGACCCAAGTAGAACAGTCCCAATTAAGATGGTTTGGCCATGTCTGCAGAATGGGAGAAGATCGGATACCACGACAAGCATGGGAAACAAAGAGCCAAGGATCCAGACCCCGAGGACGACCCAGAGTCCGCTGGGAGGACAACATTAGACAATCTTTGAAGGATCGAGGACTAGAATGGAACCAGGCCAGGAGGAAGACAGCCGATAGGATAGTCTGGCGCTCTCTCTTCCAAACCTCTACACCTCACGGTAGAAGGGGAACGACTAAGTAAGTAAGTAAGTAAGATCAGAATCTTCAACTCAAAGGTCAAGGATGTTTTATGGTGTGGCTCTGCAACACGGAGAGCAGAAAATAGGACGGATACAAAGTTACAGACATTAAATGATAGACTTAATGTAAAGATTTTATTGGTATAACAGGATCACCGAAGTGGAACTAACGGAAAGAACCAAGTAAATCCCAGTGGAACAACAGGTTAGAAGAGGACGCCGACGTTGGATATGACAACACAATAAAGAAACTAAGTGACATCTTTACAAGACCCTCCTTGTTCTGAAACCCTCAGTGTAAGATCAATACAACAGAGCTAAGAACACACGGAGAAAAGAACAGGAGACATGCACATGATAAAAGAATACACATACAAACTTTGAATGGATGACACAGCACAGGTAGGCTGGCAGTAACTTGTTGAAGGCCTTTGTTCCACATGGATCTGATGTGATGACTGTTTGAATTCTCGTTATTCTCATCATTTTTAACTGCTGGCATCGACATTTATGTAAATGAGTCCAGTTTATTTTGTGATACCACCTCACAGATCCTACACTGACCTATAAATCTTTTATACGGGTGCTTCAAGTTATCTAGCATACATATTACCGATTAGTTGTGTGTATATGGGGTTACTTGAGTGTGGACATACTCATCTTACGCTGTGCGCACAGTGTTAAAAATGTGCAAAACTATCGTGGTGCAAATATTAAACAACGAGTAAGTCATCAGCCAAAAGATGGCGGGAAATAATTATGTTGTGCGCTTTATGTTGCACGCCCTGATGACGTCACTTAGTTCCTCTGTGGTCATTTCATTTATTTATTTTTTGTGTCAGAAACGAAAGTACGGAAACACAGTGTAAGATATTTGTGTGTATAGCTGAGTAGATGTGAGATGTCTGTGTGTATAGCTGAGTAAATGTGAGATATGTTTGTGTATAGCTGAATAAATGTTAAGTGTGTGTGTGTATAGCTGAATAGATGTGAGATATGTGTGTGTAGAGCTAATAGATGCGACCTATTTATGTGTATATTAAAGTTGAATAGATCTTAAATTGGTGTGTGAATAGTTGAATAGATGTGGGATATATGTAAGTATATTTGAGTAGGTGGGGGATATTTGTTTGTATTTTAGTATATTAATTTCTGGATTATCTGGTTTTGTATGGTTTTGGTTATCTATGTCACGGATTGCCTCCCCTGCTTTGCAGTAGTGGTTCAACAGTGGCCACAACTCAAGAGTATCTAATACGGGCCTTCAAATGTGTCTACCTTGGCACAATATTACTCTTGGTAGAGTTGTAGATAGAAGGATAATGACGCTTCTATCTTAAGGTAGTCTTCATAAGATATTTGCGAAGTCAAGAACAATGCTGCATTGGCACGGCAATTGTTAACTTTATATCGGTCCGCCGCCTTTTTTATGAGGAATTAAGCAATTATTAATTTCAGCTCGTCAAGCCCCCACCCTGATTTACTCAGTGGAATTCTTATTATTAAGGTATAGCTCTGTTTAGAGTGTATTTAGTAAATTGACTGAGACAAACATGCAGTACATTTAAAATGATTAAATCGAAGTTAAATTTGTATAATTACAAATAACAAATTTAATAATCATTTAGGTTTAACAAGGTTTCAGAAAATTTGGATAATGATTTAACAAAAAGTTGTCATCACTAATGTGATGGGATGAAAGTTTATAAAAGAGTTCACGTGGCAGCTTTAACGTTTAACTTATCTGCCAGTGGTATGTTCTGCTCCCGCTGATGGTTTGGTTCTTGGTAGACTGATCACGCTCGTCGCTGGTCAAGGTTGTTAGGGCGCAGCACGTTCCCTGAAATGTCAGGGAGTGTCTACGAAGTTGGTCCCTCGTCTTAAAGCGCAGGCCACTGTTCCCTTCTTGTTCCAGAGATAGTACCCTCAACTGGTCACACCAACAACTATGGTAAAAGAATAGAAACAAAACACTCTCCTGAGTATTGCGTTTTCTAACCTATAGTTATGGGTCCCCTTCTCTCTATTCCACCATCCCATCTAACTCAGAATTTACCCTCTATGAGAATTAAACTTAATCCCTCGAGAGAAAACTTCCTTTACATTTAAATTGAATAGCTTTATCTTTATTTTACATTTAAATGAAAAGGTTAATATTACAGGATAGAATATGTTTACATTTACATCTCCACTGATTGAAATGTGTTCACAATATAAATTAAATATGTTTTCATTTATATCTACACTTGTTGAACAGTATGAAACTTTCATTAATTTTAAAGTGAATTTGCTTACATAGACATGTACACTGGTTTGAAAATGTAAATCTTATATTTAGAATGTACATCATTTCTTTTATGTTTCCCTCCCTGCTCCATATGGAACTTGGGACTACTTATGCTTTTAGTTCTCTTTAAGAAACTAGCGATAAAGCAGTCACCAGCCCTTGCAGTGGTGGTTCATGAAATCAGTATTCTATACGCTGAGGTTGCGAGCCTCAAATGACTTGGACATCCGCTAGCAGATTTCACATATTAATATTCACACGGCAATATATAAATATTACTTCACATGTTAGTAAAGAAAAATATAAAATGTAAAATGCACAACTTGCGCCAATTCTGGCTCACATACTTTTTGCTCAGATGAATAAAGGCACTGGTAGGTGACTCTTATACGTGTACTTGGGGAGGGGGGGGGGGGGTCGTTATTTTAATAATAGATTCCCTCTTTGACTCCGTGTGTTTCAGTTTCCTCAGATTTCGCTTTCTTATTAAAAATGATAGAGTTTTCCAGGACTGTGTAAGTATTTCCAAAATACTCCAATAAAAGTCCGGCCTGATAAATGGAATTCTGAATTCTAACTTCTAGCAGTCTGGTTGTGTCGTCTTGGCAAGCGATTTTTAAATTAAGTTTTATGTAAATTTTATTTACCATAAAGAAACTTTACAACAGCTATTATTGAATATCAAACAAAATATAAAAGAAAACCATAGGTATTAGAATTAGTAAAGGAATAGACTCGTAGGTGTAACACCCCTCCCTCTGTTGAGACAAGGTCCCGTTAGAAGAAAGTTATTAACCCCCCCCCCCCCCCCCCCCCAAAAAAAAAAGGTCAACAAGATTTGCGCTATGGTCTAGAATTTGCCTATACTGTAAATAACAGAGTTTATAAGTTAATCTATTCTGAAATGGACAACATTTGCAAAACCAAATAAGAAATAAACAATGTGAGTACATGGATTATACAATAGAGATAATTATTCATTCACTCATTCCTCTCTTCTCAGTCGACCGTGGCCACGTTCATTCTTTCTTACCGTATTGTAGATTTAACAGCATCTGAAACATAGTTTCATGGGTCACACAGTAAATCAAGTGTTATTTTGGCAAAATAAACCCCAGCTCCACAAAGATTAATTAAATCCTCTTCTTCGGGAAACGTTTATTACGTTACTTGTTATTAGGATTTCTGTTTATGTCACATTAATTACTCCAGGTAAGAAAATTTACAGTGCTCACAGGGTCAGTAGATAGAGATTTCCATTTTACATTAAGGAATGTCAGGTCGGTAAATTCTCTCAGTATAAAGTTTTCTGTCACACCACAAATGGTCGATGCTCGGGAAATGTTAATGTTTGAGTATGTCACCACAACGGGCTGAATGTAAATTAAATGGGGAAAAAGAAATCTGGATAGCTATAGGCCCAGTTAAAAAATGTATTCTTAATATTCTTTGGGTTGGTACTCTGTCTCTTTCTGGGTGTAAACAAGAGGCTAGACAAGTTCACCTTGAAGACCCAATATATATATATATATATATATATATATATATATATATATATATATATATATATATATATATATATATATATATATATATATATATATATATATATATATATATATATATATATATATATACGAATGTTATTTTTGTACTTTTGGACTTAGATCCGTTATTCTCCGATTCAGGTTTAGGCGTAGGCTAAGACCGCTGGTAGGTTTTTGGGTAAGTGACCCAGTACGCAAACACAGAAATTAAAACAATCTCCAACGAAAACTAGTTACACATAACACCTTTGGGAATTTCTGTGTTCAAATTCTGAATGAAAGGAAAATTTGCCACCTTTTCACCGCCTGCTGGACTCTGGCAACGAGCGGACGATCTAAGATCTTCGTCGTTCTGTAGCTTAATTACGTTTCACGAACGAATGGATAAGGGGGGGGGGAGGGGGGGAATTGTAATTTATCTCCCCTTCTTTCAGATTCTCTCCCCGTTCTACTCAGATTTATTCCCCCTGATCAATGTCTACCGAAAATACGTTTCATCTTATCGCCCCCTTGGTTTTTCTTCATTAGCTCATCTACCCCTTCTCTCTCGCTACGTGCATCATAGTAAACATTCCTAGTGTAGAGAAAAGAAAGAATTAGGTGTGGCTAAATTAAGAAAGAGGCCGATATCTAAGTGTAGGAGAAGTTCTGCGTTAAAAAAAACGTGCATAACTAATAAGGAAGCAAGGTGAAGCGAGGTGGAAGAAAAATGTAGATAATAAAATCTTTTTTTCATAATTCTCTGTCACAATGATGCAGAGGTGGCCTCTCCCCTATATGGTAATAAAAGATCCGATTGCCTTTTAGGCAAACTCGCCAACACATCTGTAGACTCGTACAACAATGTGTTTCAGATGTAACAACTTAATACTTTCATATAAAGTAACGTCTTCGAGAAAGTCGGACAGGAAACGATTATGTCATTTATGTCTGTCCATAAGTTACCACACAGACGAGTAATCTCGTTATCTGCCACTTGAGCACACACAACCCGTCTCTTTACCACCTTGGCGAAGACGCACTTTGCCTTATCAGCGATTAAACAATTACGCTGGGGCGATTTTAGTGTTAATCTGTCGCGGCCAAGGTTTGGTACACAAGAATTTTACCAACTTGACTGTCGTTTCAATATTGCATCACCTGTCTACTATCTCAGCAGGGATGGGCAGGTAAATAGACAAGACGAATTATTACTAAAAGGAGTGTAAGAATGAAAGTACAAATATCTGCTACATAGCAGAGAAATAAAACGTGCTGACCATGGAAAAGCACGCAGTTAGTCAGTACAACAATTTAAAATGGGTACTGCCGGTGTGAAAGAGAAATCGAGTAGGAGTCACCCCAAATCCATCTCGTGACAATCTACATGTTTCTTTACGTATGTTCAGGTGACTAATGTTAGTCCAGAACGCGTTTTTAGTTTTCGTTTTCCAGCTAGGAACGCATGCGGACATTGTCTCGAAAGGCTGTGCGTGGTGTACTCGGCAACGGGCCCTCCCAGTTTCGGATGGCGAGGCAGCGATTGTGTGTCTGTTCAGATTATGCTCTCTCCGGGCAAATCTCTAAACCGTCGGGTTAAAGAGGAATGATGGGCAAACCTCTATATCAAGGGCCCGCAACCTTTTTTGCACCGCGGGCACACTTTAGATTTATTAAGTAAGTCGTGGGAACCAACCAAATATTGCGATTCATATTTTTTTTTAATGTTCTTTTTTACAACAAAATATACAAAATACTTATATAAATCCGAGGAAACGCATTTAATGATATAGGAAATATTCAGGATTACATAATAATAATCTTCAAATTATTTGAGTCAAATATATAATTATTGTGATCTTTAGCACTGCCACTGGCCAACTGTTCATAGTTAGGAGTTTCTATCGGAACAGATTTGAAATTTTATTGAGACCTCTAACCGCAAATACCTAATAATTTGAGTAGATAGTAAGCTGTAATTTCTGACAATGGAAGAACAATTATATAACTATTCTTTCATTCGTAAATCACCTGCAGACACACAAATACACGTTCGGATTTGGTCGAATTTGTCTGGCTTTCTGCGACAAAACTGAGCGTCCGGCCGGATTTTAAAAAAATTATTGAAATATCCGGCTTTTATGTGATTGGCTAAATTACTAACGTGAAAGACACTGTTTTGAAAAATCTTTACTGGAATCCGATTTCAGAGTACAGAAATTCTGTCAGAGTTAAGAATTTTTATCTCCGCAAAATCGACGGATCGCGCAAATTGGCAACAACACTACAGTAAGTTGTCATGTTGTTCAATAGTTTATAATAGATTACTATCATATTTTAACCCAGGTTAAACGCTGTTTAGGTTTATTGGCATTTGTTAAGGGAAAATATAACAGACAAAACGGCATGAATAAGAACTTGGGGCTGAATTTAGTCAATTATAACTTCGTTGTCTATTGCAAATTACAAATAATATTAACCTTAGTTCGTACTGCTTTATATTGTAATTTGTTTATTATGAAAAAATACACGAGTAGTTACTAGTATTGTAATGTGTTTGTTAAAATTAAAACCTCGTCTGTTGCATTTTACAAATAATTTTAACTTTAACATCGAATGTACCATTGATTAATCGCATTATATTATATGTATGTTACAGATACTCGCTCAAAATGTCAAAACGGAAGTGTGTGTTCACGGATAAATCTAAAAAAAAATATTTCAGTGCTTTTCTACTGGTCAACAAGAGTATGAAACAGAATGTCTTGTATGCAGAGGCGGCACATTTGTATCAGTAGCACATAAAGGTGCAGTTGATTAAAAAAAAAAAGACATTTAGAAACAGAAAAGCACAAGACAGCACTTGCGTCTGAATGTTTGCAATCAAAACTGACATTTTTTACTAAAGAAATAAGCGAGGAAAGGTTTGAAGTTGCCGCTGCCGAGTGTGTTTTAGCTTTTCATACTGTAAAACGTCACAACTCTTTCAGATCAATGGATTGTACTTCAGTGTTACTCAAGAATGCTTTCCACGATTCAGAAATTGCCAGCAAATTCTCATGTGCCAAAACCAAAACAGCTGCTATTATCATTTCTGTGATTGCACAGCATTCTACTGAAGCAGCTTTGGAAGCACTGAAGGAAAGATTCCATTAAAGGCACTCTACTTGCGCAGTACAATTTCAAGGAGCTTTCATGCTCTGATTTCTTTGCATATTTAAAACGTAGCCCAACTTTGTTGAAGATTTTATCATCATAAAAATATAAGTAGGCACAAAATCAATGTGATTTTATTAGCTTACTGTTTGAATGTAAAAAAAAATATGTTTCAGCGTCTTGTAGTTATTGAACAAAGGTGTCCTACTTTTCGTCCTACTTTTCACAAATATTGTCCGCCCTCGTCCTCCTTTTTATGACCAAAAAAGGCATTTGTCCTCCTTTTTATGTTGAACAATATGGCCACCCTACCTTAGCAGGCACAATGGTGCCCGCGGGCACTGCGTCGAAGATCCCTGCTCTACACCTTTGAGTAGAAGAGGAATGTAAGATAATAATAATAATAATAATAGCCCCTTCAGTCATAACTGACTATGGGAATGCGCCCCTGAGGTGACAGCTCTCAACTGCTTATTTTCCTGGTGCTCCTTTCGACGTTTTCTCCTCACCTCTGCTTCTTGTGTGAGCCTCTCTTCGCCCAATCTGAGGTGGTGCCGTAAATAGCATCGCCACTTAGTGCGATCGGCAGCTTCATCCTCCCATGTTGCTGGATCCATGTCCAGTGCCCTCATATCTCTCTTGCACACATCTTTGAACCTCAGCTGTGGTCGCCCAACTGTTCTCTTGCCATCTGCTAATTGTCCGTAGAAGATATCTTTTGGGATGCGACCATCTTCCATGCGGCGAACATGGCCAAGCCAGCGAAGTCTGCGCTGTCTAAGCAGCGTATACATACTTTGAAGGCCAGCACGTGACAACACCTCGACATTTGTCACTTTATCTTTCCACGAAATGCCGAGGATGCGGCGTAGACACCGCAAATGGAAGGTATTGAGCCTTCTTTCTTGCTTAGCATAGGTCGTCCAGGTCTCGCTGCCTTATAGGAGTGTGCTGGTGACGCAGGCATTATATACCGCAGCTTTGGTCTTCATTGTGAGTTTAGAGTTTCCCCAAACACGCGATGTGAGGCGGGCAAAGGTAGCTGCAGCTTTGCCAATGCGGCTGTCGATTTCTGTATCCAGTGAGAGTTTGTCATTGATGGTAGACCCTAGGTATGTGAAGTGGTGCACCACTGCCAATTCATAGTTATCGATAGTGATAACTGGTGCAGCACCCACATCCTGACTCAGCACATTCGTTTTCTTTAGACTTATTGTGAGGCCAAAGTCCTTGCATGCTTTAGTGAAGCGATTCATCAAGCTCTGAAGCTCCTGTTGGCTTTGTGTGACGACTGCAGCATCATCAGCGAACAACAAGTCTCTTATAGTGACCCTTCTGATTTCTGTTTTTGCCTTCAGCCTTGAAAGATTAAACAGACGGCCATCTGACCTAGTGTGAAGGCATATTCCTTCAGTTGCATCTCTGAATGCATGTTTCAAGAGTAAGGCAAAGAAGATTCCGAAGAGGGTCGGAGCCAGAACACAGCCTTGTTTAACGCCACTTCGTATATCAAAGGGCTGTGACGTGCTTCCAGCATATTGGACTGTTCCCTTCATGTCGTCATGGAATGACTTTATCATTTCCAGCATTTTAGAAGGGCAGCCTATTTTCAGGAGGATTTTAGAGAGTCCATCCCTACTAACCAGGTCGAATGCTTTTGTGAGGTCTATAAAGGCGATATATAATGGTCTTTTCTGCTCTCTTGATTTTTCCTGAAGCTGGCGGAGAGAGAAGATCATGTCTGTTGTTGATCTGCCAGCTCGGAATCCACACTGTGCCTCTGGATATATGCGCTCAGCTAACTTGTGTAGTCGCATTAAGATGACTTTGGCAAAAACCTTACCAACAATACTAAGAAGAGAGATGGCTCTGTAGTTATTGCAATCACTTCTGTCTCCTTTATTTTGATACAGTGTTACAATCTTGGCATCTCGCATGTCTTGAGGAATAGTTGTCTCTTCCCAGCACTGGCACAGCATCCTATGCAGGGGATGTAATAGCGTGCTCTTACAGCATTTGATTAAATCAGGAGGAATCCCATCACTGCCTGGTGCTTTGCCAGAGACCAAGCTATCAATGGCCTTACTGAGTTCCTCTAATGCTGGTTCGGCATCCAGCTCCTCCATAGTTGGCAGACTATTGACAGCATCAAGGGCTGCAGGCGTAACGGTATTGTCTCTAGCGTAAAGCTCAGAGTAGTGCTCGACCCACCTCTCCATCTGCTTACCCTTATCGGTTAGCTTCTATCCGCTGATGGTTTTTAGCGGTGCCGTCTTACTTTTATGGGGGCCAAGTGCTTTCTTTATACCGTCATACATTTGTCTAATGTTGCCTGTTTGCGCTGCGATCTGGATGCTCTCACTGAGCTGGAGCCAATAGTCATTTGCACAGCGTCGAGCAGTTTGTTGAACTTTGCTTCTCGTAGCCCTCAGGATCTGTAGGGTTCTGGCACTCGGTGAACGTTTGTATTCATTCATAGCACTGCGCTTAGCTTCAATAACAGGTGCCATCACATCTGATGAAGCGTCAAACCAGTCATTTGACTTTGCTGTTTTCTTACCAAAGGTGGCAAGTGCAGTACTTTGAATGGTGTTCCGTAGATGCTCCCAGTTCTCTGTAATAGTATCACCATGCTGAGGGCTACTGAGCACTTTCTTGAAGGTCGCAGTGAATTGAGCGATCATGAAAGGGTCTGACATCTTGCTGGTATCAATGCGTGGTTTCCCTTCATGTCTGACACGATAGAGTTTTCTTGGTTGTTCTCTGATTTTGCAGCAAACCAAGGAGTGATCTGTGTCACAGTCTGCACTATGGTACGAGCGCGTGGAGAGCACAGACCTGAGAAGTGGCCTTCTGACGAGAATCAGGTCAAGTTGGTGCCAGTGCTTGGATCGTGGGTGTCTCCATGACACCTTATGCTGGGGTTTTGTCTGAAAGTAGGTGTTGGTCAACCAGAGATCATGGTGGACGCACAACTCTAAGAGCCGTTGTCCATTTTCATTCATCTTGCCAATACCAAACCTGCCCAGAATGAAGGCCATGAAACATTATCGGCACCCACTCTAGCGTTAAAGTCACCAAGGAGAACAAGCTGTTCTTGCCTAGGTATGCTTTTGATTACTGCTGCTAGATTCTCGTAGAACTCATCTTTAGCTTCTGAGGCAGAGTACAGAGTAGGAGCATACACACTGACAAGGGTGATGAGACCTGTGCTAGTTTGCAGGCGGAGCGTTAACAGGCGTTCTGATCCATTCTCGCCTGGTTCAATCATTTTAGTTAGCGATTTTTTGACCGCAAAACCTACTCCGTGTTCTCTAGCTTTATTAAGATCTTTCCCTTGCCAATAAAATGTGTAGTCCTTCTCGCTCACCGTTCCAGAGCCCGCCAGGCGCGTTTCCTGAAGTGCAGCTATATCCACCTGAAGTCGTTTAAGCTCATCATTAATTATGGCTGTCTTCCTTACGTCGTTTACATCCTGTAGGTTTTCGGATAGTCCAGTCAACATAGTCCGGACGTTCCAGCATCCCAATCTGAGAGTTTGCTTATTTCTATTTTTTCGATAATTGCTTGGTGCAAAATTTTCTGTCCACAGTTCGGGTTTGACCCTAATCCCCATGCACCCAATGGGGAAAGCAGACAGTGGCGGGACAACACCTTATTGACTGGGGGCTGCCCAGCTTGAAGCGGGCGGTAGCTGTCCAGTGAGATCCTAGAACCTCTCCCACTGTCGGAAGTAGCCCCTGGCGCCATGCCCTACGCCAATTGGGCAAAATGCTTATAACCGGTAACTGCTACTTCCCGTGTTTTGCCGACACCTATAGGGTGAAGCTGGAGTGTCCTCTCCAGGGCGCGAGCTTGGGCACAGTTATATGGAGATCAAGCTGTTGCCCATGCAGCATGTTCCCCCTCTCCACACAGCCGGTAGATCCAAAGGAACGGCAGTAGCCGATACAGTTTGGTACCAGCCATGTCGCAGGAGTTGCCAGAATAATGTCGAATCAACATTAGACTGCCTTAGGGACTCCGACTCCGGATTTATCCTCAGGGTTTACTCCCGAAGCCAATTCCACAAATGGATATTCCCGCAAGGCAGCGGTGGTTTGAATTCAGAGTTCCTTCTCTTAAATAAGCTACCAACCAACGATCACGAGCCCTATCTGCCCGAAGCTGCTGGTTTTAAGGCGCCAGTCGCTCGCCTTTGCCCCTTCTCCCGTCAGTGGAAACAGTTCCGCCGGGCTCAAAGTGAGCCACACGTGAAGGCCGGGAGCTGGACTTGGTTGTCAGAGGCTGTTTGAGGCGCGTGCCATAGAAGAATTTTATCTGCAGTGAGAGCTTATCCTCACTACAACTCCCGGCAATAACAACCTTTGGAACTGGAATGTAAGCCCAGCAGTTAAAGCGGCGTTTTAAACGCTAGAACGGAACTAAGAAGGATCGAAGGTTTCTTAGCGATATTATGCAATCTATTAGAGGACAAGTCCGGACACAATAGGCCAATGACCTGTTTGTCATAATATTTGATTACATGTTCACTATGAGAGCCATTGCCCTCCCTGGGAAACCTCTACATCAAACGGTAGAAGAAGATATGAATATGAGAAGAGTGTTCATGTGACTGATTTTGTATGCGTGTCTGAGTGAAGTAATATTTCTGTGTTTTTTTTTGTTGTTGTTGCTTTTTTTTCGATTATATTCATAGCCATGTTCACCTTCATTTATTTTATTGTTAGATTATATTCACAGCCGTGTTCACCTTCAGGTTTTGATTGTTAGATTATATTCACATCCGTGTTCACCTTCAGGGTTTGATTGTTGGAATATATTCACTCTCAGGTTTTGACTGTTCGATTATATTCATAGCCGTGTTCACCTTCATTTTTTGATTGTTCGAATATATTCACTCTCAGGTTTTGACTGTTCGATTATATTCATAGTCGTGTTCACCTTCATTTTTTTTAATTGTTCGATTATATTCACAGCCGTTTTCATCTTCAATTTCTGATAGTTAAATTATATTCACAGCCCTTTTCACTTTCAGCTTTTGTTTGTTCAATTATATTCATGCCCTATTTGTCTTAACTTTTTATTATTCATAATAATGATAGCTATATTTACTTTCAGTATTTTTATTATTATTGTGTAACAGTAAATATACGTCTAGTTGGGCGTTTTCTTTGTCCTTTTAATGATGTATCCTGTGTATTCTGTGTTACTGTAAAAAACTATCTTTATTCATATTGTCGTATTTTTGTGTGTAGTTATATTTTCATGTGTTCGCGTTTGTGTCTTGTTTGTTGTGTATTTATTTAGCACCAATTAATGGGAATGGAGAAGAACAAGCAAGGAAGTCCCGTCAAAACCAGAAATAAGAAGAGGTAAACGAAAGAGATCTAACCTCCTTAGACCCAAGAGTGTCTTGAGTTGAACACTAAATGTTATACTTTACTCATTTGTCTAAGGTAGGCAGGTAGTCCCATAGCAGATAATGCCGTAGGGTGGGGAGTGAAGTGTTAGAGACTTCACTATACTTGGTCCAGCATCAAGAGGTGGGGTGACCAGTTCCCTTCATCGCTGCCTTTTCCATCCCTAACTCAAAAGTAAAGTCAGGTACCCATTTACACATTTACAACTAGGTAAACTGGAGCGTGTCGATACCCTAAATCGAACCCGGTACTTTTGCCGAGAGACCGGCGCTCTAACCACACTGCCAATCGAACGCTCCATGTTTCTAAGACTGGTACGTATTTGCAGATGTAACTTTTTTTGTAAATTTGAAAGCCTTTCACTTGCTTATGAAATTACCTATAATTGACCCAATGGTGTTCAATGATGTTAGTTTCAGTTGGATTATTTTCCATTTTGAATCTTGCAGCAGATGCCTGATCATAAATATCTTGAAGTTTTCTGTTCCAGAAGGGGTTGTAATTATGCCTTCTGCCTCAGGATATATTCTTGTTGGCAGCTTCCAAGACTATGTTTGTTAGTATCTTTGTATTTTTCCTCACATTTGTTGTTCCAAAGTGTACTTCCAGTTTTTCTTCTGTGAGGGTTTGGTAGGCATTCCAGTTTGCCTTTTTGTATTTCCAGCTGGCAATTTTATGTCTTTTTTCTGTGCTGTAGATCCCTTTTATTGTGAGGATGATAGGTTTATGGTCACCCCCTCCAAGTTGTTGGTTACTGCTCTTTCTGTCACATGCTGGATATTCTCTGTTGCAACAGCAAGATCTGGTGTGCTCTTAGATTTCCATCGTCTGGAGTAGAAGGTTGGCTCTGCTTGTGGCTTGTTTATGAGGACTAGTCGGTTTTCTTTCATTGTCACGGGTTGCCTCCCCTTAGCTCGGCAGTAGCGGTCCAACAGTGGCCAAAACTCAAGAGTAACTAATGTAGGTCTTCAAAGGTGTCTACCTTTGCACAAGATTACTCTTGGCAGATTGTAGTTAGAAGGATAATGATGCTTCTACCTCAAGGCAGTGTTCACAAGATATTCAGAAAAGCGAGAACAATGCTGTATGAGGCTGAGCAAATGTTAACTCTAGTATCAGCCGTCAACTTTTGTGAAGGATAGGGTTTTCTTATAATTCGTTAGCTCGTTCAAGCCCCCAGCTGAGTTAATTCAGCGAAATTCCTCTTATTATTTTATAGCTCTGTTTAAGTGTATTTAAGAAGTTTTCTGAGACATACGGATGTAGTAAATTCAAAGTGATTAAATCAACTTTAGATTTTTCTTTATACAAGTAACGAATTTAATAATAAATTATAGTTAACAGTTTAAACATTGAATACTTCTTTAACAAACAATAATCATCATCGAGTGATGTTATGTTATGGGGTATTGGTTAAGAGTTCACTTGGCAGCTTTTATGTTTCTACTTAGCTATCAATGAGTTTGTCTGTTCTGCTCCAGCTGATGTTTGGTTCTTTGTAGATAGATGACTGGATCACACTCGGAAGTTTGATGGTGAGATGTTCAGAATCCTCTAGGTTCCAAGCGATTTCTGTAGTGGGGATATTGTTTCTTACCATAGTGATGATCCCACCTTTGTGGCCTAGTCTGTCTTGTCAGAAACATTCAAAGCCTCTGACAGAAAATCTGCAGCTTTCGTTCAAGTGAGTTTCCTGGATGCACAGAATATCTATCTGTTTAGGAACCGCTAACCGAGCACGCGAAAATACTAAGCCAAAATGCCATTCGAACGTTTTTACACTTGTTACTAGCAATTAACTTGACACTACATTTCAGGCTTCACTAAATTGATTTTGAAAACTTTAAAAGACGTAGAAATGGAAAATTTAAAATCAAAATACTTGTTTCTGATTTGTTAAAATAATTGCTTCATGCTTTGTCTTTTATTCTGATGCAAATGTCCATCTTTGAGCAAAATAAGGATAAGGAGCATTTCGAATAAGGAGCATTTCGAATAAGGAGCATTTCGAATAAGGATCATTTCGAATAAGTTGAATAATTTTTGGTGGTCCCAGCGACTTTTGCTTATCCGGACTGCACTGTATTTAAAAGCCTCGCTATGTCATTACATCAGGTACATGAAGGCTTATAAATATAATACAAAATAGGCCAAGGGAAAAAACTCAAGTAATCCGGAACTGAACGCACATCTTACAAGACACATCTTTATCAGTAGACGTCTGAAAGGTTATTTTTCACTGACAGAACAAATCATGCCATAAAGGAGAGAATCTGGAACAATTAACTTAACAAACGGAGGATAGAAATGCGGATTTACAGAAGAATGCGAAGAATACCACGGAAAGTAAGGACGACTAATGAAGTTCTCTTGATAGAAGTTAATAGAGGAAGCTTTTTATAGTTATCAGAAGAAAGCAGTCCATAGGGTTGGGGCCTGTTAAAAAAATAGGAACACCGGATTATTCACGTATTACTATTTGTCTTAGTGAAACGTCTTGAAACGAAAACAGAAAATCTCCCGCCACCTTATCGGGAAAATACGGAAATGGCGTGAAAGCTAAATTGAACATACATCAACAGAGCAGTCAGGCTTTTAAATTTTTTCATTGACCATAAGTCATGATACAGTTTGACTACAACAATCTAATCTAGTATTGACCATAAGTCATGGTACAGTTTGACTACAACAATCTAATCTAGTATTGACCATAAGTCATGGTACAGTTTGACTACAACAATCTAATCTAGTATTGACCATAAGTCATGGTACAGTTTGACTACAACAATCCAATCTAGTATTGACCATAAGTCTTGATACAGTTTGACTACAACAATCTAATCTAGTATTGACCATAAGTCATGATACAGTTTGACTACAACAATCTAATCTAGTATTGACCATAAGTCATGATACAGTTTGACTACAACAATCTAATCTAGTATTGACCATAAGTCATGGTACAGTTTGACTACAACAATCTAATCTAGTATTGACCATAAATCATGTTACAGTTTGACTACAACAATCTAATCTAGTATTGACCATAAGTCATGATACAGTTTGACTACAACAATCTAATCTAGTATTGACCATAAGTCATGGTACAGTTTGACTACAACAATCTAATCTAGTATTGACCATAAGTCATGGTACAGTTTGACTACAACAATCTAATCTAGTATTGACCATAAGTCATGGTACAGTTTGACTACAACAATCCAATCTAGTATTGACCATAAGTCTTGATACAGTTTGACTACAACAATCTAATCTAGTATTGACCATAAGTCATGATACAGTTGGACAACAACAATCTAATCTAGTATTGACCATAAGTCATGATACAGTTTGACTACAACAATCTAATCTAGTATTGACCATAAGTCATGGTACAGTTTGACTACAACAATCCAATCTAGTATTGACCATAAATCATGTTACAGTTTGACTACAACAATCTAATCTAGTATTGACCATAAGTTATGGTACAGTTTGACTACAACAATCTAATCTAGTATTGACCCTAAGTCATGGTACAGTTTGACTACAACAACCTAATCTAGTATTGACCATAAGTCATGATATATGTAGTGAAATTGACAGAGATACAACGGTAAAATACTCAAAAGATAACATTTAAGGATAAAAACATAATGCGTAGGCTGCTGATGTACATGATCGCCTAGACCGCGGGTCATCACCCTCCATAAAATTGACTTGCTAGACAGGAGGGGAACGGCGGATCAAAAGAAAAAAAATATGACTGGAAAGGCTAAGGAGACGCAATGGGGGGGGGGATGGAGGAAAGTAAAAATTCACGTCCCCCAAATTGACACGAGGTACGGAATTGGACGTTTTGCGATACCAAGCCTTGATTTGAATTCAGCGGCTAAAACGCAGATGTTAGGAATATTACAAAAATTTAAAAAAGTAATTTTTCTTAATATTAATGTTAGGAATATAAAAATTAGCTGGCCGGATGGCCTATTCTGAGCAATGAAATAATATGATCTTAATTTTACAAACGGATAGATAATATTGAAGATAATGACAAAAGACAGTGTAGTTCAAATCATCGCTAGACTATATTGAATCTAAAAGTGTCACAATTTGCACACAAAAACACGACCTTGGGAACAGGTGTTCAAAGTTACTTATTATGGAGGAGAGGGTTTTTGAGCGGTAGCTGTGTCTAAATATAACTTTTTACGACAAAATTTTAAGGGGAAAGAAAGGTTGCTTCAAAAATCAAGCACATTTTTTTAGAAACACAAGTAGAGACGGACAGACTAACAGATAACCATCCATACTTGACTGAAGCATGACTGAAATGACTTTAGTGTAGAAATTTGAAATTTAAAGTACAACTAGGCAGTGATTGGCCACAGACAATCATATCATTAGCGCTCAGACGCGAAAGTGGGGTCATTCTTCAATAATTGTTCAGTGTTAGACACAGATTTTAAAGTGTGGTGTTTTCCCATAAGAAAGACAGTGAATAAATTTAGGGACGCCATACTATAGCCAGCAGCTCAGCTGAGTTTTGCTAGCAATTCTGTGTTATGTATTCATAATCTGGTAAGATTGAAATTATTTCTTTATATATTTTGAATATTGTTTCATGTTCGAGTGATTTGATACTGCCATATCAAAATCTAGCCTTACAAACAAGTAGGGATTTTGCTCTAGACCCCCCCGCCCAAGTCAGGGTCTAGGGACTAACAGTGTACATAAACTACAGCAAGGATTATGCAAAATAAATCAAGCGTTGAAACAGATTACCTATCTTCTTTTAGGGCCGACAACTAATAATTATTTTTCAGAATCTATAGTCTGGGAGGATCTATCGGATGTAAACCCACCATGGTAACTGTGCTGTTTGGTCAGAGAGATCTGACCTGTCTGTATGATGTGGTTGTTGTGTCAGTGTGGTGTCCAGACGTGGGTATAGAATAGATTTTGACACATAGCCCATACTTTGATTGCAGAGCTGTGAGTTTTCTATCGACAACAAAGCAGAGTCTATTCGGTGGGTGACTTTACTCGAGTGTATCTGTGCAGTTCGTGTGACAGAGACCACCATTATTGCCCGCCAGCACGGAGAGGTGGGACCGCAAGTTTTCAGCACCAGAGCTACAAAAAGATGAGTGAGCCTCTGGTCTGCTGGACATTCACCAACTATTGGTAGTGACTAATATCCCCATAAAAATTCCCACCATTTTCTGGACAATGTGTAGTCAATATAGACAGGTGTGATGAGGACACCCCAACAGCACAAACAGTAAATATCCTCCCAAAGAGATGACTACTCGAACTTTTTTTTTAATAAAACTAACTAGTCTAGTACTTAAATAGGTACGCTCTTGCATTTATTATGTAACATTCCATGCATTTTTTTTCATAAATTTTTAATCCTTCTTTTTAAAAACAAGTTCTGGTCAAAATAAAACTTGATCCAGAACCAATAAATGTAATATAATTATATCAAAAACTTTATACACGTGAGTTAGTTCAGTGTATTTTAACACTTGTTAATCTTATTAGTCTTCTTAAATGTCTGTGGGTGTATTTATAACTAACACACCACATTACACATCATTACCCTAGACACTTTACGTAGCCACATTCATTAAGAAAAAAAAATAAGTGTGAGGTCGTAGTGGTAGCAAGAAAGGCCTTCTGATAATTCTCAACTACATTTTATCTCAGGAGCCTTCACAGCTGGCCTCATACAAGTTACATGTAGTAATAACACCATCATACAATACCATCAACACCACTACATAAATTGGGGTCTTGTCCAGGGATAATTAGCCCAACAGTAAAATTAGGATCTCCTGGTGGGAGAAATAAAAGTAGGGAAATAAATTGTAAAATTTCCTTTAAAATTAAAAGTGTCCCTGCAGATAAAAGTTGGTGAATCTTCACAGCCAGTAATAATTAATTAGTTAACTGGTTAGTTAGAATTAGTTAGACTATAGTCATATAGTAATTAGAAGTACTTAGTGTATTTACTGGTTAGAGATTTATCTTGTATATTATTATATTGTCCAAAAAGTATGGCAGAGCTAGCAAAGTTTAGATCAGCTGCTGTGCTCACTGCGAAGGAGATGGGGATGGATGGTCAAATTTTAATTCAATACGTAACGACTGAATGTGATAAATATATTGAACGGGAAGAAAGGAGATTAGAAAAAAAGAGGCTGAAAGAAAATTAGAGGCTGACAGGTTAGCTGAAGAAAAGAGATTACAAATTGAGGCTGATAGAGAAATTAAGAGGCTGCAGATTGAGGCAGAAGAAAAACGACAGCAAAGGGAGGCAGAAGATAAAAAGGCCGAAAGGGAGGCAGAAGATAAAAAGGCCGAAAGGGAGGCAGAAGATAAAAAGGCCGAGAAGAAAAAAGGTTGACTGCCGAAAGGGAGGCAGAAGATAGAAGGTTGCAGAGGGAGCACGAATTACGACTAAGGGAGCTGGAATTACAAGGCCCGGCTCCTGAAAATGGTGCCAGCCCTTTTGCCTCAGATGCTACGCCCAGTATGGGAGCCTCAAACTCAGCTATGGGGTTTCATTTAGACCATTTTGTTGAAAAAGACGATGACATAGAGGGGTACCTAGGACGTTTTGAGTTATTAGCTACTACATATGGGTTAGAGAGAGAGAGGTGGAGCTTAAAGCTATCACAGGGATTGAGGGGTACTTCTTACGAAGTATTTGCCAAAATGAACAGGGAAGACCAAGACAATTATGACATGTTAAAGCAGGCTTTGTTATTAAGGTACGAAAAGAATGGTGAATTTTATCGTAAGAAATTCAGAAATGCCAAACTGTTGTCTGGGGAGACATACCACCAATTTTCTGCCAGAATAGAAACCTATTTGGAGAAATGGACGGCTCTGGGGAAGACCCAAGATCTTAAAGAAATGATCATGATTGAGCAATTGAGAGAGTCCATGGCTCCAGACATGAGAAAATTTCTCATGGAACAGGGTGCAGAGAAGTTGGGGGAAATTTTAAATGTTGCTGAGAGGTATCAGGCAGCTCAGGCAGAGGTAAGTGGTGCTAAAAAGAAGCACATAGACAATTTTAAAGCTCCACAGCAATTTAATAAATTTGATAATAGAGAGCAGGGAAATAAAGGCAGGACAAATTTTGAGCGGCCAAGAAATGACTATCGCGACAGAAACTCACAGTTCAATGACCAAAAGTTCAATGAAAGAAAACCGTTGAACCAAGGAAAAAGATGGTGCAAATGGTGCAAGAAGGATAACCATAACACCGAATTTTGTAGAAGGAAACCTTCAAACATTGCTGCAATGAAGTCGGGGACGCAAAGATTAAAGGTTAATCCTAAGGGACAACAGGAACCTTATCACCCCCCAGTTTGTGAGGATGTTATTTGTAATGGGGTCACCATAAGGTGCCTTTATGATACAGGTTTGGATTATGATTCAGTTGTGAAGTCTAGCCTAGTGGACCCAAGTCAGTATACCACAGAAACAGTGGAAATACAAGGGGCGACTAAGGACATACCACTCATGACACTTCCCATCGCAAGGATAACGGTGAAAACTCGCTATGTGGAAGGAGAAATCAGAGCAGCAGTGATAGATGAACCAATCTACCCTCTGATATTGGGGTGTAGATACGTCTTCTTGGGGAATCCCGAGAAACCTGTGATCATGGCGACAGTGCAGACCAGGTCACAGAAGAAGGAGGAAGAAGGTGAACCTATAAATGCTCATCCAGAGGAGATGAGGAAGGCGCAGGCTGAGGATAGGACACTCCAGCCATGTTTTAAAAAATTACCCAAATGCCACACACCTCCGAGCAAGGGGGAATATTTCATGAAGAACAAACTCTTATACAGGAAGGCCGGAACTGGAACAAATGGTCACAACCAGCTGGTTCTTCCCACTTCATATAGAGATAAAGTGATGGAACTCGGGCATGCGATTCCCTTCAGTGGTCACATGGGGATCAGCGCCACCGGACAGCGTATAGCTTGTCATTACTTCTGGCCAGGGATAACGGAGGATATAAAAAGATATGTCAAATCCTGCCCAGAATGTCAAAGGGTAGCTCCAAAGCACTGGACTGCTCCTGCAACTCTAGGGGAAATGCCCATAGTGGGAACACCTTTTGAGAGGGTTGCAGTGGATATTGTAGGACCTCTCACTCGGACCAAGAGGAGGAACAGTTACATCCTTACTCTGGTGGACACTTGTTCTATGTGGGGAGAGGCGGTAGCCCTGCCATCAATTGATTCAAAACATGTAGCAGAGGCACTACTTACAATATTTACCCGATTAGGATTCCCGCATCAAATCTTGACGGATAATGGTTCTCAGTTCAAGGGGAAACTAACGGAAGAAGTTTTTAAGCTATTTCAAGCCAGGCACTTTCATTGTAGTCCGTACCATCCACAAGGGAACGGCCAAGTAGAGAGGTTCAATGGGACTCTCATTTCTATCCTGAGAAAGCTGGCACACGAAAAACCGGATCTGTGGGATCAATTCCTGCCCGCCGCATTGTTTGCGTACCGGGAGGTACCACATAGTTCAACCGGGATGGCTCCCGCAACTCTGCTATTTGGGAGGCCAATAAAAGGGCCTTTAGAAGCTCTATTAAGGACCTGGACAGATGAGAAGGCGGAAGAGACTGTTACCTCATCGTATCAATACGTGAACGAACTGACCACTCGTTTGAAAGCTGGATGGAAACTGGCAAATGATAATTTGAAACAAGCCAGGAAGAAACATGCAGCATATTTTAATAGGAAGGCAAAGGACAGGGAACTGGCAGTCGGAGAGAAGGTGCTGCTTTTACTACCGGGAAGCCAGAATAAATTACAAATTGGTTGGCAAGGTCCATATACGGTTCTAGAGAAGGTGTCTAGAACAAACTATAAAATTGACAAAAAGGGGAAGGAAAAAGTTTATCATGTAAACCTGTTAAAGAAGTATCTGGACAGACCACTCCAGGAAAGCACCCCCTTATTGACCTTAGCTATTGCAACCCAGATGCAAAAGGAACCACTCACCTCACATGAATACCCATTACATCCTTGTGAAACCGCAGCCCAGGTAAAAGTCAGTAAGCACCTGACTAAAAACCAGAGGGAGAGAGTTCAAAAGGTTCTGGAGGAACATACAGATGTATTAACAGATAAACCAGGCCATACAAATTTGCTACAGTATGACATGAAACTGGTAGACTCAAACCCAATCTGTATGAGAGCCTATTCTATTCCGTTTGCGAAGGAGAAGGCATTGAAGGAAGAAATAGATTATTTATTGAAGGAGGGGATTATTTCGCACAGTGAATCATCTTTTAGTTCTAGTGTCGTTTTGTTGAGGAAACCGTCTGGGGAACACAGACTGTGCATAGATTACAGGAAACTGAATGCTGTCACAGAAGGACAAGTGGATCCATTACCAGACACAAAACAGTTATTTGCCAGACTGAACAAGGCAAAATACTTTTCAAAGGTGGATCTTAGTAAAGGCTATTACCAGATCCCAGTGAAGCCTGAAGTGAGACCTTATTTGGCTTTTAGCACGTCGGATGGACATTATGAATTCAATATGCTACCATTCGGACTGAAAAATGCTCCGAGTGTGTTTTCAAGGATGATGCGAAAATTGTTGGACCCCCTGAATAACCCATGTATCACAAATTTCATGGATGATATTCTCGTCGCCACCGAGACATTTGAAGAACACATTGAAGCTCTGGAGATGTTGTTTGATAGACTTCGGGAGGCGAACTTAACTGCTAGGCCAACAAAATGTTGTATTGGATGCAAAGAGTTGGAATTCTTGGGGCACACTGTATATCAGGGTAATATGACCCCTGATCCTAAGAATTTGGAAAAACTGCAGAGAGCACCTAGGCCGCAAACAAAAAAAGGACGTGCGATCATTTGTGTCGTTATGCGGATTTTATCAGAAATACATCAAGAATTTTAACGCTATTTGTGCTCCTCTGACTGATCTGACTCGCAAGGGACTTCCAGATAAAATTATTTGGACTGCACAATGTGAACTAGCGTTCCAAGAGTTAAAGGAAAAACTCACTAGCAAGCCTATTCTCAAACTGCCTGATTTGACACAGGACTTTGTCTTAAGAACCGATGCAAGTAATGTGGGACTCGGAGGGGCTTTGTTGCAAAGATCATCTTCACCTGATGGGGAACTGAAACCAGTCGCTTATGCAAGCCGTAAATTGAATAAGGCGGAACAAGGATACTCCACAAGCGAAAAAGAATGTTTAGCATTAATCTGGGCAATAAAGAAGTTTCAAATCTATCTATATGGTAGGACATTTGTGGTGGAGACGGATCATCAGCCTCTCGTGTTCTTGTCTCAGGCTAAGCATGAAAACGCAAGATTGCTGAGGTGGTCTTTATTGCTTCAACCCTATCAGTTCAGTATCCAATATATCCCAGGCAAATTGAATGTCGGTGCAGATTTCCTCAGTCGGCACCCCTGTGATCAAAATTAGAGTAGTGGCAGACGTGAGGAGTAATTTTACCTATGTGTATCGCTGGTTTTGGAACTTGCCATAGGCATGTTTTCAAGTGGGGAGATGTGTAGTGAAATTGACAGAGATACAACGGTAAAATACTCAAAAGATAACATTTAAGGATAAAAAACATAATGCGTAGGCTGCTGATGTACATGATCGCCTAGACCGCGGGTCATCACCCTCCATAAAATTGACTTGCTAGACAGGAGGGGAACGGCGGATCAAAAGAAAAAAAATATGACTGGAAAGGCTAAGGAGACGCAATGGGGGGGGGGGGATGGAGGAAAGTAAAAATTCACGTCCCCCAAATTGACACGAGGTACGGAATTGGACGTTTTGCGATACCAAGCCTTGATTTGAATTCAGCGGCTAAAACGCAGATGTTAGGAATATTACAAAAATTTAAAAAGTAATTTTTCTTAATATTAATGTTAGGAATATAAAAATTAGCTGGCCGGATGGCCTATTCTGAGCAATGAAATAATATGATCTTAATTTTACAAACGGATAGATAATATTGAAGATAATGACAAAAGACAGTGTAGTTCAAATCATCGCTAGACTATATTGAATCTAAAAGTGTCACAATTTGCACACAAAAACACGACCTTGGGAACAGGTGTTCAAAGTTACTTATTATGGAGGAGAGGGTTTTTGAGCGGTAGCTGTGTCTAAATATAACTTTTTACGACAAAATTTTAAGGGGAGAGAAAGGTTGCTTCAAAAATCAGGCACATTTTTTTAGAAACACAAGTAGAGACGGACAGACTAACAGATAACCATCCATACTTGACTGAAGCATGACTGAAATGACTTTAGTGTAGAAATTTGAAATTTAAAGTACAACTAGGCAGTGATTGGCCACAGACAATCATATCATTAGCGCTCAGACGCGAAAGTGGGGTCATTCTTCAATAATTGTTCAGTGTTAGACACAGATTTTAAAGTGTGGTGTATTTCCCATAAGAAAGACAGTGAATAAATTTAGGGACGCCATACTATAGCCAGCAGCTCAGCTGAGTTTTGCTAGCAATTCTGTGTTATGTATTCATAATCTGGTAAGATTGAAATTATTTCTTTATATATTTTGAATATTGTTTCATGTTCGAGTGATTTGATACTGCCATATCAAAATCTAGCCTTACAAACAAGTAGGGATTTTGCTCTAGACCCCCCGCCCAAGTCAGGGTCTAGGGACTAACAGTGTACATAAACTACAGCAAGGATTATGCAAAATAAATCAAGCGTTGAAACAGATTACCTATCTTCTTTTAGGGCCGACAACTAATAATTATTTTTCAGAATCTATAGTCTGGGAGGATCTATCGGATGTAAACCCACCATGGTAACTGTGCTGTTTGGTCAGAGAGATCTGACCTGTCTGTATGATGTGGTTGTTGTGTCAGTGTGGTGTCCAGACGTGGGTATAGAATAGATTTTGACACATAGCCCATACTTTGATTGCAGAGCTGTGAGTTTTCTATCGACAACAAAGCAGAGTCTATTCGGTGGGTGACTTTACTCGAGTGTATCTGTGCAGTTCGTGTGACAGAGACCACCATTATTGCCCGCCAGCACGGAGAGGTGGGACCGCAAGTTTTCAGCACCAGAGCTACAAAAAGATGAGTGAGCCTCTGGTCTGCTGGACATTCACCAACTATTGGTAGTGACTAATATCCCCATAAAAATTCCCACCATTTTCTGGACAATGTGTAGTCAATATAGACAGGTGTGATGAGGACACCCCAACAGCACAAACAGTAAATATCCTCCCAAAGAGATGACTACTCGAACTTTTTTTTAAATAAAACTAACTAGTCTAGTACTTAAATAGGTACGCTCTTGCATTTATTATGTAACATTCCATGCATTTTTTTTCATAAATTTTAAATCCTTCTTTTAAAACAAGTTCTGGTCAAAATAAAACTTGATCCAGAACCAATAAATGTAATATAATTATATCAAAAACTTTATACACGTGAGTTAGTTCAGTGTATTTTAACACTTGTTAATCTTATTAGTCTTCTTAAATGTCTGTGGGTGTATTTATAACTAACACACCACATTACACATCATTACCCTAGACACTTTACGTAGCCACATTCATTAAGAAAAAAAAAAAAAAATTTAAGTGTGAGGTCGTAGTGGTAGCAAGAAAGGCCTTCTGATAATTCTCAACTACATTTTATCTCAGGAGCCTTCACAGCTGGCCTCATACAAGTTACATGTAGTAATAACACCATCATACAATACCATCAACACCACTACAATATAGTTTGACTGCAACAATCTAATCCAGTATTGACCATAAGTCATGATACAGTTTGACTACAACAATCTAATCTAGTATTGACAATAAGTCATGATACAGTCTGACTACAACAATCTAATCTAGCATTGACCATAAGTCAAGATACAGTTTGACTACAACAATCTAATCTAGTTGAAATGGATTGAGAAAGACTGAAATGACTACAGGAGAATTAGTGTCGTCATCAGGACATGCACCAGAAAGAGGCTGCCATAATAATTTTCCGTCATGTTTTGGTGGGATACTTGCACGTATTCGATAGTAGACAAAAGTGATGGAAATAGAAAGCGGATGTTGTACATTTTAAGATCTTAGGGCGAAAAAAAGTAAAAAACAGAAATGATAAACAACAGTTTGGTAGAAAATTGTGCATGCCTTTGCCAGCAGAAAGAATGAAATAAAATCAAGTTCCCTATTCGATGGTTCTTTACTTTGCCCCTGCTCTAATTGTTTTTATTTTTATGTGAAAATAATTATATTGCCACATTTCATTATCTGATATCTTTTATTACCCTTTTCTGGTCTTCAGCTATCAACGTCATAACTATAATATCGCACAGAAAGTTGCTTAGATCGCGAAAAAAGAAATCACGTTTTAAAGCCACAAATATTTTAAGAAATGGTAGAAAGATTTAGGTCACGGCAAAATGATACCACACGGGGAAAATTAGGTAAATAGTGAAAGGAGTGTTGGCACTTGAGCTGAAGAATGCCACACTAAGACGATAAAACAGAGGGAGGGGAAGTGAGAGAGCTGACTTTATAGGATAAGACAGAGAGGAAAATTGTAGAAACACAACCATGGTAAAATAACAGAAATTAAAATCTTACAATAAAGGATGACACGTTTAATTATTGTATTGTATTGTATAATAACCCCCATGTAGTTCCTAGGGTTTATTGAGGAGACCAAGAATGACAAGGATTTATGCGCCCTCAGCCATATCTAAATATGGTTGCTCACGGGGCTAGCAACCTCCTCATGTACAACAAATAGCCACAGAAACCATTGCTGCAAGATCATGTGACAGCTTGTTGCAGGCTTCCAGCCAGTGTTGGTCACATGGTGCATAAGGAGCGCAAAGGGAAATAAAAATGACAGTGTAAATACATGAACAAGTAACAAGTACTAGAATCAAAGAAAAAAAAAAACAATTAAGCGCAGAAAAGACAAATGTAAGAGACAAGAGCAATACCTGCATGCCCATTCACACTACACAATGTGCAAATGATGTCCTGGACTAACTCTGCCTCTCAGGCACATTTTAGGTTTAATGCAGGCACGAAAATAAATGTTTGAAAACAAACTGTTGACATGAAGGAGTCACAGGAGGAAGATGAAACTTGGAACATTTAAAGCTCATCATATTTGCACTGAATGTGTGAAGTACGCGTTTGTTTCTTCAATGGGTTTTCCCGCTACGGTGCACGGCGCAATGTACCCTATTGACCGGATCTGCTGCTCCAAAGATTTGACAAAACAATGGAAAAGAAGGAGGCCAGAGCTGTGATAAAATTTCTGATGTGTCAGGGAAAAACACCTACAGAAATACACAGGTAGATGGAACCAGTGTTTCGTGATTCTTGTCCTTCATATACTTCGGTAAAAAAAACATGTTGTCAACAGTTTAAGTGCGGCCGCTCAAATGTTGCTGATCTGCCAAGATCTGGTAGACCAGCCTCAGAGTGCAACGATGAAAATGCAACAAGAGTGAAGAAAATCATTGACCAGGATCGAAAAATGACAATTGTGGAAATAGCTAGTAGAGTAAAACTGAATGAAAGAACAGTTTATAGAATTTTATACAACAGGAAAGTTGTGACCAGGAAACGAGGGATAACGCGCACTCAAAATCTTCCTTTGCTGCAAGACAACGCGCCCTATCACAAAGCACGGCTTGTGCAGCTAGCAGCCAACGATTTGAATATTGAAATTCTTCAACTCCCACCATATTCACCAGATTTGGCTCCATCAGACTTTTTTCTATTCCCAAATCTTAAAAAACAGATAAAAGGAAATCATTTTGACAGCGATGAAGAAGTTATACTGGCATGTGATGACTGGTTTAGTTTGAAAAATAGGGTGTTTTACTCCCAAGGTCTTTTCAAGGTCAAGCAGAGATGGCAGAAGTGTGTCAATTCAGACGGTGGCTATATTGAAAAGGAATAAACACTATACAAAATTTCAGCTCTCTGTGATATGTCCTTCATGGTCAGGCCCAAGACTTATGTCAAGCCCCTTGTATATATATGTTGACATATATATATGTGTGTGTGTGTATTTGTTATAAAATATTTCTTAATATAACGTATATACATTTTGACCCAGAGTCCGCTGGGAGGACAACATTAGACAATCTTTGAAGGACCGAGGACTAGAATGGAACCAGGCCAGGAAGAAGACAGCTGATAGAATAGTCTGGCGCTCTCTCTTCCAAACCTCTACACCTCACGGTAGAAGGGGAACGATTAAGTAAAGTATACATTTGTTGTAAATTGGCTGAAGAATTATAAGTAAGAAATGTACATTTTAAAAGTAATTGATTGACGTGGCCCGTGTCTCTTCCAGGGGTCTCTGCTGAGACATAGAAAGTACAGGACATCTGCTCCCTGAGGCATGTCGTACAAGTCGACTAATGTGACGTTGTGCGTGGAACTGGCAACTTCACTAGATAAAACAAATTGTTACAGAAACCACCCCGGCAAAATCATATCAACGTTTGATGTAGGCTTCCTGCAGGTCACCTGCCACAGTCGGGGTTCCGTGCTCCATTAGCAGCGACAAGGAACATGATAACGGATGTTTACGTAATGTGCGTAAATGAGGAAATCAGATTATACACAAACGGATCTTCCAGACGGCTTCTGGGAAAACAGTGGATCATCTCATGGCGCACTAAATAGTTCGCAGTAAAGAAAGAGTTAACAAAAAAACTATAATTAAATACAAAGCAGCTAGGAATTCTACCCATTTTAACTCTTTAAGAACGGAAATATTCAGAGACGAAATGCGTCAAGAAACATCAATACCTGTAAGATTATATCAGGCCTGCACATACACATAAATTAAGACTGAAATATTAGCAAGAGAGCGAGTGGGAGACAAGTAATAGAAGGTAAAGGTCGTGTCAGAGCAGATACTGCCATAGGGAAAGGAAATGTTGGAGACTTGGCTGTACTACGTCTCAGCTATATGAGATGGCGAGATCGGTACTATTGGATTAAGGCCAGGAGGAAGACAACCGATAAGATCGTTTAGTGTTCTATCTAGAAAATTTCTACACCCCGGGGGTAGAAAAGAAACGACTAAGTAATTAAGTAAATGATCGATTCTCTTAGCTTCCGTTGCCTTCTCTAACTCAAGAGCACAGTTGCATACAGATTTACAGCTCGTAAACTTAAGCGTTACGCTGAATGATACGACAAGAAAATATGGCCCCACGAGAGAACAGGCACCCTTTTACTGGAACGATGAAGTCTAAGGTCCAAGGTACAGTAAGAAAGAAATTTAAAACTAGAGTTCAAATGGAAGACTTAATTCAAATACCGATGGGGTATATTTTAGAAATATGGTATTTATCTTCTACAAATACCATGTCTGGTTACGTAATAGATTATGTCTCTCCACAGCTTCCTGTCTCCATTAATGTTCATCAGTTCTGTAGTTGACATTATTCTATGCCAGGAGGTCAAACTGTCCAGTATCTGCTCTCTTTGTCGTCCTCTATCTTTATTTTCTTAAATGTGTTCACCATATATTCCAGCTTTTGTCTTCCCATAACATGCCCGAAGAAGGAAGATTGCTTACTTTTAACATAAGAAATAAATTTCATTGCATATTTGACCGCTGTCAGGACATTCTCATTATTCCATTTACTTATTCATGATATGTTGCGTGAGAAATTCTCGCAACATCGTTTTATTACGATATATATTTTATAACGCAAGGGCAACAACTGCTTGAAATTTATAGTCACTTTTCTCGGTAAGCAGCTGTCTCCTCGCGTTGGTATTGAATGCAGTTAAGTTTGCTATGCTAGGCCGTTTTCTCAGAAAAACGGTTGGCAACCTGTTGGGTTATCCTTTTAAGGTAATCATTCTTACGCTGGTTCGTAGTAAAGGTCCTTGCGTCTTAAGTTCTGAGCTGTGGTCATTTTGCGCTGGACTGCGCATGACTGGTCTTGCTTCTTGGTCGATCGATTTCCGCCCACCAGTCCAGTGAGCGATTTTGAATAGCTAGGGGGATGCCTCGCTGAAGAGGGGATCTCCGCTATTTTTTTGTTCTGTCAGGAATGTGAAGTCCTCTTTATGGATATTTCGTTTATTCGAGATAATACCTCTAGTGTATTTTCCACATGCCGGGAGGCGTAATATTTCTGTGTATTTCCTGAAGGCAAGGTAAATTAACTTTCATTAACTCTATCGATTTTTGGTCGTGAGCGATTTTTGATTCATAGCCTGTCTTCGGAAGGTGTCGTCACGAGATGTTTTTCCCAGCTCACATGTCGCTGTATTGTATCGCATCGGTTGATGCATGTCCCAAGGACTATTACTCGCTACTTTGTTACATGAACTAGGTTTGAAAACCTTTGTTATCTAGAGGATATTTTTGAGGACATTATTTATACTTCAGCAGACGTGCCTGTCTTGCTGAAGTCAGATTAAGGAGAGTGAACTGATCTCATACATCTGGTTATCTCCTGGCTGTTATAGAAAAGGATGGAGTTTTTCACCTGACTACATTTACAGCACTATGAAATATAACATGCATCTGACTCATCATTGTAATGCTGTCTACCGTCCATTGCTGTATTGAATGTTGCTGTGATAATGACTGTTTGATGTGCCTACATATTCGCGTAACCATTTTGTCACTGTGGCGTCCACAATAAATAATGAAGAAAAACGTCATCGGCTGTTACAAGAATCATTGACTTTATACGTCGTGAGTTTACTGACGTCCTAATGTGGATTGCCCTGTTATTTTTGTATGATCGTTGTTTGACTGAACACATCTGCACACTTCACAAAACCAGACCACGGGCACCATCACTCACCTCATGGTGCACGCGTCATTTGGCGGCCAATTACTCAATCATAATATAAATTGGGCGTCATCATTTGGTGGCCATAAGCTGGTTTGATCTGGTACCAGCAAACACGGGGTCCCTTACCCACTTCAAGTCAACACTACAGCATCTTTCATTTTCAACTTCAACATTCTTCAAGAAAGTCAACACTTCAAATTTTCAAAGTACTCGGCGTTGCCCGGTAAAAGTCAAAATTTCAATTTTTTTGACGGAAACAGGAATTTGACAGTACACGGCGTTGTTGAATATTGCCGGATAACACGGACTACTGTTGTCGTTAACACAAGTCAAGCAAGTTGCTGTTATCAAGGTTCCAGTGCTGTCGTTTTTTGAGAAGGTCAAGTGCCGGTTGAAACGGGTTGTTTTCTGAAGAAGACCAAGTACCGATTTCCATCAATTTACTATTGGATTAGAAGGTCAAGTGCCGAAACAACTCAACATACAGTATGTCAGAAGCTCAAGTACCATCGTGTTAGCAGTGGAAGCAGTTCAGATGTGCCATCATCGTTGGAGCTTCGCTCTCTAGGACGTTGATTGACATCTGTTTTTTGCTGCTGTTCTACGATTGGAAGCCTATAAGTTAAGTGGCCTGTTTGTATGTAAACTGTGCCCTTATACTTCTGCTGAGTCTTCTGTGTATCATCTCATTCTATTGTTATATGTTATTCGTATATTTATATGTTTATATTTCAGCGGGTTCTCGGTTGGGTGGTGTCTCCCTTAGATCATGCCACGTCATAGAGGTCGTCTATTGTGAGCGTTTTCTGTAGGGTGTGCAAATTTCCGATACTGGAATTTGCTAAGCGACTTCTGTTGCTATTTATGTTAGTTGTGATGACATGTATTAATATTGTTTTCGTTATTATTTCGCATTCTTTTGTTTTGTTTTGATTTGTTTGTATTTGTTAGCCTACTCTTGACTATAGTTTAGTTTCATACAACATTTTTGTTTATACACTGTGGTGTCATGTATTTTGTTTAATTCTATCGCAGATATCGTCACATTTTTTGTGATATTTCATTAATTTCTGCTTTATTTTTTGTTGATTTCTGCGAACGTTTTTGTATTGTTGCTGATCTTTGTTATTGTTTACATTGTTATTGTTTACATTGTTTGCATTGTTTACATTTTCAATGTTTACATTCTGCATGTGTTTACATAGTCATTGTTTACAGTTATAGTAATTAGTTATGGGCTATGCTAATGCACTGTTACTACTACACTGATGATAAATCAATGATGAATAGTGTCGTGCACTATTGAATGAGAAGTGCACCTATGATCAAGAGTTGATTGATAATATTTCAAAAAGGTCTATACACAAGTTCTTTGATATGAGACTTGTTTCCCACAGAGACTGGGATAATATAATGTGATGTGAATATACAAGTGCTTAATTAAGACTTGTTACACTTAGGTTTGAAATAAATTAGTTAATTATTTCAGGTTTTTGAACTCATATTATTACTCATCATGTCTACATTTGAGCACTTTATTGAGCAGGGTAAATTGCTTGGGAAGACTGGTGATAAGTTAGAAGAATTTGCAACTGCTCGATATGATAAAGCAATGGAAGCTGAACAAAAGAAACTGCAGATGCAGGTGGATGAAAAAAGATTCCAAATGGAAATGGAAAAACTCCAGCTACAACTAGAAGCTGAAAGACTTCAAAAAGAGGCTGAGAATAAAAGACTTGAGAAAGAAGCTGAAAGACTTCAAATAGAGGCTCAGGCTGAGGAAAGAAGATTACAGAGAGAGTCTGATGAGAGGAAAGAGAAAGCAAAAATGGAACATGAAGAAAAGGTCTTAGCTTTAGAGTTGGAAAAATTGAAATTGATGAACATGAGTAATGGTAATGATTCAAACAAGGGTTCATCTTCTGGTAAGGCTAATAATGATACTTTTAAGATTAAGTTACCAACATTTAGTCCTTCCAGTGATGACATAATGTTCTATCTGGACAGATTTGAACAAGCATGTACAGCTCATAACATAGCCAAAGCAAAATATGTTTATCAGTTATCAGGGATACTGACAGGTAAAGCTCTAAGTATATTAAATATGGTGGATGAACCTGACAAGAACAATTATGAGGTTGTCAGGGCCGCTTTGTTAAAGAAATATCAGCTTAACGAAGACGGCTATCGTCTACAATTTAAAAACATGTTACCTGAAAATGGAGTTGAATTCTCCGAGTTTATTGCAAGAATACGCATTACTTTCTCACGATGGGTTGAACTTTCTAAGACGGAAAAAACTTATGAAGGACTTATGGACTTAATACTTAGAGACAAAGTCATGTCGTCTGTCAATGAGTCTTTCCTTGCTTTCCTTCATGAACGTAAACCTAAAACAATAAAAGAAATGGAAGATTTCTGTTGCCAATATGTAACTGCGCACCCACACATAACCATGAGTAACTCTAAGGTGAAAGAAGGTTTACCGGTTGCTTCGGCAGCACCGTATGGTCAAAACTTTGCTCGTAGATCCCAACAAAATTTTGATAGAAAGAGCAGCGGTAATTTCTGTCAAAATCATGGGAATCAATTTCATGGTGATTCTTCTTCGAAGAATTGGAGACAACCTGATAGTACTCGTTACTATCACCCTAATAATTATAGGCATTTCAAAAGAGGATATGGTAATAGAGGTTATTCCTGCTGAAGACCTCAAAACCAAACAAATAGATGTTCGCATCAATGTGAACATGATAGTAATCGTGGAAACTGGAATTCGAATCATGATAACAATTACAATAGAGACAATAATAACTGCAGAGATAATAATAACTCTGATAACTTCAGAGGTAATAATAGTCGGGGTAGATCTCAACACAAAAAAAAAGAGATATCAGCAGGCTAATTCTGTACAACAGGAAACTCAGGGAGCCTGTAATCAGGTCGTTGATAATAAAAACTTTGACGCGGTCACTGGTTCTGCTTTTGACTTTGAGAGAGCAAACAAATGCCCCCAATGCAGTACTTTATTCGAACCGTGTACCATAACTACTTTGAGTTGTGGTCACCCTCTTCCCGCTCTTCCTGCTGCTGTTGCGCATGACGGGAGGGGTTCTTTAATCCTACATAAGGGTCTTGTTAATGATACTCCGGTCTCACTACTTTTCGATTCCGGATGCACCACTATTGGTGTTAGACAATCGCTTGTAGATCCATCTTGTGCTACAGGAAAGGTTATTAAATGTGTCACATTTGGCGGCACTCTAGAAAAATATCCTACTGCTGTAATTCGCATTGCCACTCCTTTCTTTACAGGAGATGTGCATGCTTGTCTCTTACCTAATCCTATTGCGGACCTTATTATTGGTCGTATTCACGGAGTTAGGGAGTGTACCCCACAGCAGATTGCTGCTTGGGAGGATAATAACATGCAAGCTACAAATGCAGTAGTTACAAGAGCACAAGCTCTACAAACACCTGAAACTTCACTGAATGGTGATAATGAAGTTGATAGCCAAGATAGTCACTTAGTGATCACTCGTGACTCTTTCATAAAATTGCAAGAAGAAGATCCTTCTTTAAAAAAATTCTTCATTCTTGTGAAGAAAGGTGATCCGAATCAGGATACAAATAGAAAATCTTGGATTGCAATGAGAAACGGCGTACTTGTACGTATGGTACAAGATTCGACTACGTCGGCACATTCGCAAATTCTTGTTCCCAAGAGCATGAGAGTGCAAATATTGCAACATGCTCATGACTCGCAATGTGCTGGACATATGGGTTTTTCCCGTACGAAGTCGAGAGTCCTTGCGGCTTTCTTTTGGCCTTTTGTCAACAAGGACATTTGTATTTACTGCCGATCATGCAAGGTATGTCAGGAGGTCAAATCTAGAGGACCACGACATGCTGCGCCTATCCAGGCTGCTGACATTCCTATTCGGCCGTTTCAGAAAATGGCCATAGATATTATTGGCCCTTTTAAGGTCAAGTCGGCCAGAGGACATCAGTTCATCCTTACATGTGTCGATATGTGCACACGTTGGCCAGAGGCTATTCCTCTTAAGAGCATATCTACTACAGATATCGCAGATGCTCTTTGGTTGATATTTTCTCGCTTGGGGTTCCCCAGAGAAATATTGTCAGACCATGGCACTCAACTCATATCTGACACTATGTCACAGGTAATGTCTACCTTACATATTGAACGATCTCTCAGTAGTATCTACCATCCTATGTCTAATTGGTTAGTTGAGCGTCTGAATAGAACGCTCAAGACTTTGCTTGGTAAGATAACTGAAGATCATCCTCAAGATTGGGACAGGGTTTTACCCGCGGCTCTCTTTGCCTATAGAGAAGTCCCTAATGAACACACAGGATTTTCTCCCTTCGAACTTGTCTTTGGCGCGCGTCCGCGCGGCCCTATGTCTTTATTACACGATCTCATCACTGCCGATGATATTAGCGATGAAACTCAATCCTCATATGAGTATGTCATTGCTCTTAGACAAAAGATCATTGAGGCATGTAAGCTAGCAACTGCTTCATCAGAAATTGCTAAAGAGAAGGCAAGGCAGTTTGCTAACAAGAATAGATGTCTACGACAACTTTGTCCAGGTGACAAAGCATTCGTCCTACTCCCCAGTAGGGAAAATAGACTTCTTATTGCATGGAAAGGTCCGTATGCAATAGTCTCTCGGATTTCCGATGTTGACTATGTGGTCGATATTGATGGAAAGCAAAAAACTTTCCACATAAACATGCTTTCGGAATTTCACGAACGTCCGGACTATTTGCTGCCTATTTTCCAGGCAACGGATGATGCTCCTGCACCTCACGGTAATTATTCATCCCTGTCTGTCATACAGGATGAGGAATCTACCTTCTCTGATGTCAATCTTCCCCTTACAGTGGTTCCATTACATTCCACGGAATCTTGGAAAAACGTTTCTGTTTCTCCTAATCTTTCTGGTGACGAACATCGACAAGTCTCGTCGATGTTACAAACATTTCAGGATGTGCTCACTGACATTCCTGGACACACAGATGTCATAGAACATGACATAATTCTTACCGACAATAATCCAATTAGGGTTAGGCCTTATCCTATTCCTATACACTTTCAGTCGCAAGTGGAAAAGGAATTGGATGAAATGATTCAATTAAATATAATTGAACCATCGACTTCACCATATTCTTCTTCCATGGTTATTGTCCGGAAGAAGGATAAGAACATACGAATTTGCGTTGATTATCGCAAATTGAATCAGGTCACAAAGTTCGATGCTGAACCGATGCCTTTGTTAGAAGATCTACTGATTAGACTTTCTAATTCTAGATTCTTCACTAAACTTGACTTGTCTAAAGGTTATTGGCAAGTGCCTTTAGCAGAGCATGCCAAACCTCTTACTGCTTTTTCTACACCTAGGGGTCTATTTCAATGGAATGTTATGCCTTTTGGTCTCATGAACGCCCCTGCCACTTTCGTTCGCATGATGCGTCGAATTCTGTCACATCAATCGGATGTCATCGCATACTTAGATGACATCTGTCTCTTCAGTGATACCTGGGAAGATCACTATTTAGGGTTATATGACTTACTGTCCACTCTACGTGAGAATAATTTGACAGCAAAACCTTCTAAAGCTTTTGTTGGTTTTGGTGAAATCTCTTTCCTGGGTCATCGTGTTGGTCATGGTCTCTTGAAGACAGAAGACCACAATACTTCCAAAATACTGAACATCTCTGTTCCTAAAACGAAGAAACAAGTTAGGAGTCTCTTAGGTTTAATTCAATTTTATGGGAGATTTATTCCAAATTTATCTTCGATCATGGCACCTCTCTCAACATTGTTGAAGAAAGGTTCGCCTAATCTGGTCCGTTGGTCTGAAGAATGCCAATCTTCACTAGACCAAATCAAGAATATATTTTCTTCTCCTCCCATCCTAAGATTACCTACTCTTGATAGGACTTTTGTTCTTCGGAGTGATGCTTCATCCACTGGGATTGGAGCAGCACTGATGCAAGAATATGCAAATACTCTGCATCCTGTTATGTACATTTCTAGAAAACTAAATGCGGCAGAGAGGAACTACTCGGTTTTAGACCGTGAGTTGTTAGCGATGGTTTGGTCAATTCTAAAGCTACAAAGATTCCTGCTGGGCGCACATTTCATTCTAGAGACTGATCAGAAAGCTCTTACAGCTATTCAGACTAAGAATTTGAAGAGTTCGAGATCCACTCGATAAGCTATAGCTCTTCAACCTTTTCACTTCACGGTACGAGCTATCCGTGGTGCGGATAATGTGATGGCTGACATTTTGTCTAGATGCCCACATGACTCCAACTAATACTTCTGTCTTATATTTCTATATATTACAGAGTCATAACACACCTATATTACTACAATAGATTAGCACATCTGTACTCACTTTATATGTACACACTATCGTGCTTTGTTATCATCTTCTTCTGTTCGTTTTTTAAGATGATAGAGGAAGACTGAGTGGTTAATATAAGGGCCGTTAGTTTACTAAACAGCCACAATTATTAATAATGTATTGTACCTTATGAAGCATATTAGTTATTAATTAGCATTATATTGCTTGTACTTTCTCAGAATGTCATTGATGAGCTGAGGACTTACCTTACTATTATCAAGCATGACGAGTTCTAGATTGTGTACTTACCCTCGGAATGCCAGAGGATATGTCCTGGATCGTCATGTAGTTTAACTTTACTATGTACTTATGTCATTATATGTCAAATAATGTACTATTTAAATTTTCCTATCAGATTTGTACATCCATTTTTAAAGACAATATTAGATTATGCTATTTAATAATGTCTATGGTAACTTGCATACGTATATTGTGTTTACGTGCTAACGTGATGTGTGTTGGTGACACCTCCCCGATGTGAATATTTTTTGAGACATATTTATTTCTCTGTTGAGGTATATCCTCACCAGACACTCTATATTTAGCCTCATGTTAGGCAATTTAATTAATTATCAGCGCATAATTCGTGCGTTTTGAGCCGCTGATCGCATGCTCTTTGATATTTAAAAAAAAAAAAAAAAAAAATATATGTTCCACATTTTTTTTTTATCGGGAGGAGGTGGTGATATGTTGCGTGAGAAATTCTCGCAACATCGTTTTATTACGATATATATTTTATAACGCAAGGGCAACAACTGCTTGAAATTTATAGTCACTTTTCTCGGTAAGCAGCTGTCTCCTCGCGTTGGTATTGAATGCAGTTAAGTTTGCTATGCTAGGCCGTTTTCTCAGAAAAACGGTTGGCAACCTGTTGGGTTATCCTTTTAAGGTAATCATTCTTACGCTGGTTCGTAGTAAAGGTCCTTGCGTCTTAAGTTCTGAGCTGTGGTCATTTTGCGCTGGACTGCGCATGACTGGTCTTGCTTCTTGGTCGATCGATTTCCGCCCACCAGTCCAGTGAGCGATTTTGAATAGCTAGGGGGATGCCTCGCTGAAGAGGGGATCTCCGCTATTTTTTTGTTCTGTCAGGAATGTGAAGTCCTCTTTATGGATATTTCGTTTATTCGAGATAATACCTCTAGTGTATTTTCCACATGCCGGGAGGCGTAATATTTCTGTGTATTTCCTGAAGGCAAGGTAAATTAACTTTCATTAACTCTATCGATTTTTGGTCGTGAGCGATTTTTGATTCATAGCCTGTCTTCGGAAGGTGTCGTCACGAGATGTTTTTCCCAGCTCACATGTCGCTGTATTGTATCGCATCGGTTGATGCATGTCCCAAGGACTATTACTCGCTACTTTGTTACATGAACTAGGTTTGAAAACCTTTGTTATCTAGAGGATATTTTTGAGGACATTATTTATACTTCAGCAGACGTGCCTGTCTTGCTGAAGTCAGATTAAGGAGAGTGAACTGATCTCATACATCTGGTTATCTCCTGGCTGTTATAGAAAAGGATGGAGTTTTTCACCTGACTACATTTACAGCACTATGAAATATAACATGCATCTGACTCATCATTGTAATGCTGTCTACCGTCCATTGCTGTATTGAATGTTGCTGTGATAATGACTGTTTGATGTGCCTACATATTCGCGTAACCATTTTGTCACTGTGGCGTCCACAATAAATAATGAAGAAAAACGTCATCGGCTGTTACAAGAATCATTGACTTTATACGTCGTGAGTTTACTGACGTCCTAATGTGGATTGCCCTGTTATTTTTGTATGATCATTGTTTGACTGAACACATCTGCACACTTCACAAAACCAGACCACGGGCACCATCACTCACCTCATGGTGCACGCGTCATTTGGCGGCCAATTACTCAATCATAATATAAATTGGGCGTCATCAGATATATGTAACGTTCTTGTGTACAATCACATTTCTGTAGCCTCTAGTACTTGTTATACTTACTACTTACTTATTTAATCATTCCTCTTCTACCCTGTACTTCAGAGGTTTAACAGATAAAGTGCCATACTTTCCTATCGGCTGTCTTCCACCTGGCCTGGTTCCAATCTAGACCTCGGTCGTTCAGAGATTCTCTCATTTTATCCTCCCATCGGATTCTAGATCGTCTTGGAGGTCTGAATGCCTGGCCCTTAGTTTCCAATTCTTGTCGTGGTAACCGATCTTCTCCAATTCTACAGACACAGCCAAACAATCGTAGTTGGGACTGTTCTACTTGGGTCTGCAGGGCCTGGGTTTTGAGAACTTGTCGCATCGTCTGGTTGCGGACCATGTCTCTTCTTTTGTCTTCAACCACCTTCAGCAGATAACTCATTTCTGAGATTTGGAGCTGGCTTTTGTAGGTCATACTCATTGCTCATGACTCGCATCCATAAGTCAAGATTGGAACATAGGTGAATGCCAACTTCTCTTTTGCTGAGGAATCCTTGATTTATGACCTGAACAAGTCTCCCAGCTGCTGCTCGTCGGGTAGCCTTCTTTGATGTCCCTCTTTCAGTCTACAACAGCTCAGTGATATTTAAAGTGGTTGACCTGCTCCAGGACCTGTTCTCCCAGCGTAACCTGATGCCTTATTCCCTCTCGTGAAATCACTATGGTTTTTGTTTTTGGGCTGCTGATAACCGTCCTGCTCGTTTCCAGCTCTTCCTTTCAGACTTGCAGGTTGGTTTGCAGATGTGTCTGTCATTTAGCAATCATGGCAACATCATTGGAAAATGCCAGCTCTGAAATACAAACCTGTCTCATCTTCCAGTACCCCACTGAATACTTTCTTATCCTGTTCTTACATGCTTTGACGATTTCGTCCATCAGGGGTATGAAAAGATAAGGTGACAGAATGTATCACCCTGTCTTACACCAGTGGTGGTTCAGAACTCCTCTGACTTATGGTTTGCCGTCTTCACATAATTTCTGCTACTCTTGTAAAAGCTCTCTATAGCACGGATCAGAGGTGCTGGAATGGTTTTCTTTGCCAAGCAGACCCAAAGTTTGCTCCAGGGGACCTTGTCAAACATCTTTTCTAGATCCAAGAAACAAAGATGCATCTCACCTTTACACTCAAGGGCATTTTCATTCAGCAGTCTGAGTATGAAGATAAGGTCCTGAGCAATTCGGTTTGGTCGGAAGCCACATTGGACCTCATCCATTTGTGGCACAGTTAGGCATCTGAGTCTCTGCTCCAGGATTCTAGAGTAAATTTTACCAGGGACACTGAGAAGAGATATGCCCCTATGAATCAAACATTGTCGGTTGTCGCCGTTTTTGAATATGGGTGTTATGATGGCAATCTCTCAATCCTTTGGTATGGTCTTGTGGTACCAGGCTGCCTGTAGGACCCTCAGGTCGCCTGCTGCTCCCATGTACATAACCATTTCTGGTGTTATACCATCATGCCCTGCTGCTTTGCCCATCTTGATTTTCTCTAGTGCTGCCTTTAGTTCTTCCATCTTGATGCCATCTTCGCCACTATTGGTTTCCTCTTCTGTGATGATACTTATTATTTCTGAAGTTTGACCTTGCTCACTACCAAGGAGCTCTGATACATATTCTTTACATCTTTCCATTACTTCCTTTGGGACAGCAAGCACTGTATCTTGCTTGTCCTATTTGCATTTAAGAGGGCACTGATTTTCCTTCCTCGTTTTCTAAAGCGTTTTGTACAACAATTTCTTGTTTTCTTGAGCATCATATTTTAACATTTCTACAAATTCTTCCCAGGATTTCTGTTTTGCTGCAAGCAACTCTTTACTTCTGTTCTGACTATAACATATTCTCTATATTTTTCTATTTTTCCTGTTGTGTTTTGTTAGCTTATAAGTATTGTGTCCTTTTTCTTTTCTCTTATTTTATCTTCAACTTCCTCTGTCCACCACGGTGTCCTCCTTCCCTTCTTCCTAAGTCGGATTTCACCACATGTTTCTGCTGTAGCTGTTTTTATGTTGTCCTTAAATTTAAGCCAAAGGGTTTCGAGGTCATCAGGTCTTTCTTCTGTGTTTCTCACTGTTACGGGGTTCATTTTATTTTCTTTCAATGTTTGGGTTTCGTTACTTTCTTAAATGTTGAGGGATGGTGTGTGTCTCGCCGTGTTGTGATGGTAACTGTCTGTAGTGTTCCTTATTTCGCTGTGATGGCTACTCGTGACCTGATATGGTGTTTGGATGTGTTATGTGAATCTAGGCAATAAACACAATACTACAGGCTGCACAACACATTTTGGACCCCCACACATAATTAAATGAAATGTTCTCGGAAGCCTGGCATAGACTACATGCATAACGTATTTACGCTATACATTGCACTTGTCAAACGACATATGACAGTTCCAAACAGCGTGCAACATACGTCGACCTCAATAAACATGAAAGATTGGCACCAGAAATCATACCAGTGATCTCTACCATAATGTCGTGAGATGACGTCTGTTTCACATCACGCATTCGAAAAACACCGGTCATATTTACCGCTCGAAATAATAGGATAACACGGTCCGATATAACAACCAATGAGAACGCTCCTTTTTCTGGTGTGTATAAGGAAACCGTTCATGCTTAACCATAGAGGCCTATTTTGTGTAACTGAACATACGAAGATATTTTATTTCTCAAAGAATAAAGATATTTAAACGAAAAGATATAACTAGTTTAACCACGGGGATATTACTTAAAAGATACGTGTAAAGACTTCCTCAAATAGTAGGTTATTCTAAGAAAAAAATCGTTTTAATTGACATTATTACATCAGGGTGGTCCCCAATATAGTTAGTTAAAGGCTGCATAGATGTAAATGCATTTTCCCAAATAAACACATTTTAGATAGACCGATAGAGACAAATTACCAGTATAATACTAACTTTAAATAATTAAAATCGGTCCACTATTAAGAAAGATATTCAATATTAAAATTTCTACACATCGAATGAGAAGGCAAAAAGACGCACTATTTTGAAATTCTTTACTCCGTTTTTCCCCATGTCATCCGCGAGGTACGCGGCGCTCCTATATAAGACCTTGAACTTGGCGGATTTAGGCCACTACTATTTTTAAAATACACGCTGAACCAGACGAGAGCGCAAAACGCATGCTGTCAAATGCTTTTGCCGCTGTGTCTAGCAGCAGACCTAGATACCCATTTACAGCCTGTATAGCTATTGAGTATTACCTGAGGGTTTTATCCTGATATGACTAACAGTCTTCGAAACCTTCAATTCTGAGGAACTCTGTTGGTGCGAAACGTTCTCAAGATACTTAGAGCGAATCACCCAGTGGTTACCTAGCCTGGAGATCAAGACACTGTATGATCCTGAATAGAGTGGATGCTTCACCGTATACAAGATAGGTGTCCACATACTCCATTGATCGGCACATCTAGACTCAATTTGATAATAAATAAAACACACATCAAATAAACAATCGAGTAATGATCCTTGAAGTATTTAATACACTTATACCAACTTTACAGTCCAGTGAAAATAACAACTATAAATTTATATGAATACAATAATAGCCATTTGAAATATAACTATCATATTTAACTATTGTGGAAATGAGCATTCCATACTTATTTATTTCTATTATGTAAAAAGCATTTGAATTTTATTATCATTTTCCTAACCGAAAAGAGAAACGGTTTAAGATCAATAAATTGTAAATACTTTCACTCAGACTTATTCTAATTGAGTTAATGTTCTGTTTGATAGATATTACATATTAAATATTCAATTTATCCCTAGACAATTAGCCACAAAACAACTATATAATCATAATTCAAGGTGGGATCTGGAGAGGTAGCAGTTAGATCTTCAGTGACCAACACTATCATCATACTTGAAGGTTTTCATAGCTTGACCCCACGTTTGATGTCGATACACCCTTACTTTTTTCCAGAGAAGGGGGTATTTCTTATAAGATCAGTCTCTTATCTGGCACTATCCTGGTATCATCTGATACACCTGTGTGTCCAGGATAGCCTTCATTTTAATAACATCTGAACCTCTCGCGACACATAATGTATGATGAATTTGTGCGGATAGCACACATAAGTCTTTCGTCTGCTTGTAAATATAGAACTGGCTTCCCCAAGGAGAAAAGGGTTTCAACAAACGTATACCAAATCTTCCTGTCCCACGCCATCAGCTCAAGGTCTTTCTATGTCTTCCTTATTCCGTTCGTGTCTGTCTATAACTCTGTTCTTCATATTATATACCTGCGTATTACAAACTCTAATTGTGTATTTTTTAAAATATCTTAAATATTAAATATTTATTATATTATTTTATTTTAAAAAGTAAAATAAAATAAAAAAATAAGAAAACGAAAAGAAGATACTCATATTGGACAATACCAAAAGCAAAACGCGACGAGCTTCGAGCAGTCAAGAAATCAAGAAAATATCATGGTAAAAATAGGGTAGTCATTGATAGTCCTCAGTAAAAGCACTACAAAATGTAAGAGTTAAAAACATTGTTAATTTTGATAACATTTTCTTCGTCTCATTTATTTCTGCAATAAAAGACCAAACATGACAAATCAACAATCATTAGTTCTAGATTTAGATTCATACTATATATTGTCTATGGTTTGCAGTAGTGGTTCTTTGATTACATTTTAACCTCTTTTCTGGTCTATGATTTCCATTCACGGCCACACTTCTAACTAGAAGGGTCAGCCTTCTGAATATCTTCTGAGCTCTGTAAGATCTTGAAGTGATTTCGCAAAGTAAGGAACAACTAGTGTTTTTTAACTGTGCCTGAGACGGGCTTATATACCCAATCTCAGGTCTAACATTTGCTTTCTCAGAGGTCCGCGTACGAACTCACTTTTCCTCTTGTAAACATCCGTGGGATTTCAATGCTGTTGTGCGAATTTACCGATAAAACCATAATTTCCAAAGATATTGATTTTCCACTGCCATAATTACGTGTATTTGTAGTTGCAGTTCAAATTACAAAAGAATTGTTCATAAAGTTGCAGTAGAATTTATGTTGTGAAATTCATAATGTGTCATAAAGACACTATTTTACATGGCAATTCCAGAGTGTCTTACACGTGTTATGACATACGATAAGGTGAATTTTTGTCAGCTAGCTCGAGAATTTTTAAATGGAAAAACTCAAAAACTTGTAATCCTGGGCACACCGCGCTTTTAACCGCCGATGAAAGAGGCTGGTCTGAAATTTCTCTAGTTAAAATTGTTTCTTCCCCCCCCCCCCTACTACCCCCATGCGTCACTTAAGAATCTACAAGATCATCTCATGTGACATCCTGTGATAAAAACAACAACACACACACAGGTAGACAAACAAAATCATTGTAGTAAAAAAAAATGACTTGTTAATATTGTTGTTTTGTTGTAAATAAGTCCAGCGGCGTTATGGCTCTCGCCCATCGGCTCAATGCAATACAGTGGTATCTGGACATATTTGCGAGCCGTTATTTCATTCCATATAAAGCATTTTCTTAACATGGTCGAGTGCTGGCACTCAAAGAGGTGGTGGTCAACTCTGGAGTGTGTTGTGCTTTGATCCTGTTCAAGAGCATGTTAAGCGATGTATGGAGCGCTGTTGCGTGCATATTTTGACGCACATATTACAAAAATCGATATGGCTATTTAATATGGAAAAGATATAGACAATCATTCATTTGTGTATGAAAATGCTGTCTATGGGGAAGGCTAGATAATCCATAATTGTTTTACCCTGTTGATTATAGGAGTAATCGTTCTTGATATTAATTCGGCGCATGGATATGACACCCTTGTCCGTACCTATTTCTTAGGGCCAGAAAATAGATTAATTTGCTTATTATGTTTATGGCCTGAATTCATATGTATTACATATTATTAGTACAAGTAGAATCAGTCCTATATTGTATATTTTGGATGGGTAGGCAGGACTATATTCTTGTTACACCGCTCTAGCGGAAGTAGGAGTTGTCTTGTCTAGTCGTGATGAGCTCCGATGTACCGTGACAATGGCGGGTACGCATTTTTCCAGGGCTGGTACATTCTTCAATAAAAATGATTTATGAAGTGTTTTTCTTCTGTAGGAGATTGTGTCTCTACTAGAGTTGTGTTAGAGACTTTCCTAATGTACGGTACCATGTATGATTCGGACTCCAGGTAATTCCAGTCCCTGTTTTTGATGATCTCAGGTCGGGTAGGCCTAGCTGGAAGTTTGTGCTTAGCAACGCTAGGGTCAAGTTTGTATCGACGGAGATGACGGGCTCCATACTGTAATTATGTCTACGTGAGGTAACTAGATTACGGTAGATCTGTATGGAGGAACTTTATGAAATTATGCATCTATATTGCAAAGTAACTTTGGCTTATATATATATCCTCCTGTGAGCGACAACTCAGGAAGGCGGCCATATTACATTCCTGTCATCGTATTTTTGAATCACTGTCCAAAGAACGGGGCATGTATCTTACTATTCGGACAGTGGCAAGGAGATCTCAATTTTGATAGAAACCCCTTCCATGGTTTCATATATGATATAAACTATGAACATAAAGCAACTTTAGTTACTTACCGATCCGCCTTCACTGACGCGCTTAATCAGATAGGGGATGCGGCCATTATGTATCATGACATTGGAAGCTATTGATGTACTACCCATTATTTATGAACGTGTTATGACTTGTGATCTGCTATGTATGCCTACCAACTGATGTGTCAACCTGTACCCATGATTTACTCGTCATGTCCCAGTGTGTGCGTCTAAATAAACTGTGTAAACAAAGATTCCAGCAGTCTGCATTGGTGCATTGTAGACACAAGTGTATGAGTGATTAGATTGATCAGAACACGAACAGTATACCATTCGCGTTAATCACACTCTACACTTCTACTCCATATCTACACCATCCTGCGTCGGTTGAATTGACCAAGTTTAGGGCCTGCTTCCCCTGGAGCTTTAGAGGGAAACTACTGTTTACAGCTGCCTTTGCCTTCCCTAACTTAGGACTAGGGTGAGTTACCCATTTACAGCTGGGTAGACTGGAGCATGCCTGATCTCAACAACTATGTACACATCTTTATAGATTGAAACTTTACAGAGTGGACAATACAAATTTACAGTGGTGAGCCAGATCCCTGGGTCCAGCCTACGCAGCTTTGTTGTGTTGAGAATCACATTTTACAGTTGCAAGAACATTTGTTTGACCACATAAACACCAGTAAGACAGCTATACAATCAATGTCAGCTTGACCTGTTCTGACAAGTGTAGCAATATCTGGGTCAGCACTTGTTGACATTTGGCACAGTACAGTCAGGATTCTAAACTAGTGATTGTTTATCCTGCTGAAATAGAAGAGCAATGTTGAACTTAAAGTGCAAATTTCATCGTTGGATCTTCTTATGTGCTCAAAAAAAATTGAACAGTGTAACAATTAGAAAGCAAATCTATTACTCAATAAAGTGGTAGTCTAATTTGTTAAAACTGAGCATACAGTACAATACATTACAACTGCAACACATTTCATTATATGATACACACATTGATGATTTATCTGTATTTATGTTTATATATTATTTGTTTATATGTGTGATTGTTATGTGTTTGCGGGCCTGGATGGGAGGTGACTAGAACAGGAAATACCAAGTGATATTTGTCTTGTTCTGGCGTTCTATAGGGAGCAATTTCTTAATTGAAATTTGCATGCAACATAGTTTGCAAATATTTGGTTAGTTGTGACGACTGTTTCATATTTGTATTTGTAACATTTTTTTCTGTTCTTTATTTTTGTTTGATTTGTTTGTATAATTGTAGGTCTCATCTTTCCTTTCATTTCAGTTTCTTTACACCCTTATGTTTATACACTGTGGCGTATTTGTCTTGTTATATTATGGCAGTTATCATCACGGTTTCTGTGATCATTTTTTTCATTTCTCCTATTTAATTTAATTTGATCTCTGCAAATGTTTTCAGATTGTCTTTTCTTGTTTGTCCTTTGTAATGTCTTTAGTTGACATATGACATAGGAGGTATAGTTGTATACACTTATAGTATAGTACAGATCAGTACTTTATGAGTATTTTTTACAGGTACTCAAGAGTATATATTACATTAAAGTGTACAAGACCTTTGTAAGGCGTGTTCCCCAAAGTGATAGATATAGGGAAAAGTATTTTCCACAGGAACTCGAGTGCTCATTGATCACATTAAGGTATACAAGACCTTTGTAAGGCTTGTCTCCCACAGTATTTGAGATACAGTTATTGTTGTCCACAGGTACTCAAGTTATCATTGGTTATTATAAACCATACAAGTTTTTACTAAGACTAAGTCTATGGTATAGACTTGTCTCCCATTAAAGTGAAATAGGGTAATTTATTTACTTTTTCAGGTTTCTGATTTAAGAAGACAATATGTCTACATTAGATTATTTCATTGCACAAGGAAACTCTCTTGATAAGACTGGAAAAGACTTAGAACAATGGGCTTGTTGACTGCTATATGACAAAGCTATTATTAGCTGCAGAAGAATGAGAAAAAAAACTGCTTGAAAGCAATGCTGTTGGAAAGAAATAGACTGCTGAAGAGAAAAAGCATTAGCTGATGACAGAAGAGAGAAAAGCTGCTGCTGGCTGAAGCTGGAAAATGAAAAAAAGCTGCCTAGCTGCTGATGAGAAGAGAGAAAAGCTGCTGGGCTTCTTGCCTGAAAAAGAAGAAAAAAGCTGCTGCTGAAGAAAAAGAGAAGAAAGCTGATGCTCTTGAGAAAAAAGAATGAAGAAGCAAGACTGCTGAATGATACTAAAAAAAAGCTGCTGCTGATTGAAAGATGAGAGAAAAAAACTCTGCTGAAGGAGAAAAGAAAAGAAGCTGGCTATAGAAAAAAAAGATTAGAAAAAACAGAGAAAAATTAAAAGCTGATGCTGAAGAATGAAAAAATTAGAAAAGAAGTGCTGCAGCTGATGACATAAAAGAAATTGCAGAAGCTTGCAAAAGTGATAGATGAATGCAAGAACAGAAAAATTAGATTTGAACAGAAGAAAGAAAAAATTAGAAGCTGCTGCTGCTGCTGCAGAAAAAAAAATTAGAAGAAGCCCTAGCTGATGCAGAAAGAAACAGAGAAAAATTAGGATAGAGAAGCTGAAGAGAGAAAAAGCAATAAGAGAACATGAGTTTGAATTAGAGAAATTAAAATTGACAAGTATGAGTAATGTTAATCAGGCATCTGGTGGTAATGGTAAAACCTTTTGTTTATAAGGTCAAGGTGCCAGCGTGCAACTCTGCCAGTGATGATATAACATTTTGGCTTTCTAGATTTGAACGTGCTTGTCGAGCTCATAATGTTGACTAATCACAGTATGTGCAACAGTTGTCTGAAAATTTAAAAGGGGAGTCTCTGACTAAGTTATCTTTGGTTGAAGAGGCCGACAAGGATAATTATGATGCTGTTAGGGCAGCTTTGATAAAGAGATATCAGCTGTCTGAGGAAGGTTACCGTCTTTTGTTTAAAACAATGAGACCTGAGGTAGGTGTAGAATTCTCAGATTTCATCTCAAAAGCACGAATTACACTTTCACGATGGATTGAATTATCCAAAACAGAGAAAACATTTGATGGTCTTACGGATTTATTGCTAAGAGACAAGGTCATGTCTTCGGTAAATAAATCATTCCTAGAGTTCTTACATGAGCGTAAACCTAGTACATTAAAGCAAATGGAAGAATATTGTGACCAGTATGCCACGGCACACCCTGACATGATTCTTAGTAACTCTAACATTAAAGAGAGTATGCCAGTTGCTTCGGCAACAGAATATAATCAGAATTACTCACACAAATTCCAAGGAGCTAAAAATAAATTTGATTTGATAAAAAGGTTAATTGGAATAAGTATCAAAACCAAGATAACCACTCAAATCAGGGTTCTTCTTCGAAGAACTGGAATCGGGCTGATAGTCCTCGACACGCGAGGGGTACTCATAATTTTAGAAATTCTCGAAATGGGAGTAACTATAGGAACTACCCAAGTGCTTCATGGAGAGAAAAAAAAACAATATTACAGGGATACTCAATATAATGAGCGTGATGATTATGATCATGAATATTATGATTCAAACCCAAATAGGGGTTATAACAGAGAAAATAATAATTATAGAGACAATTATAACCGAGGTAGATCACAACACAAAAGACATGGTAAATCTTATTACCAGGCTAACTCTGCACAACAGGAGTTCCACGACACCGATAATCAGAATAATGATAAAAAAGACTCCAACAGTGTAGCAAATTCCGCTTTCGATTTTGCTAGAGCATCTGAGTGTTCGCAATGCAAAACATTATTCGATCCAACCACAGTGTCTACTTTAAGCTGCGGTCACCCGCTTCCCGCTCTCCATGCGTCAATCGCGCATAATGGAAGGGGTGCTCTTGTCTTCAATAGGGGCCTAATAGATGGTACTCCGGTATCAATTCTTTTCGATTCGGGGTGCACTACCATCGGAGTGAGGCAATCACTCGTAAATCCTTCTCGAGCTACAGGCAATATAGTCAAATGTGTAACATTTGGTGGCACATTGGAGAAGTCCTCCACTGCCATTATCAATATTGCTACGCCTTTCTTTACAGGAGAGGTGCAAGCATGTCTCTTGCCGAATCCGATCGCTGATCTTATCATCGGTCGCATTCATGGAGTGAAAGAATGCACTCCACAGCAAATTTCTAATTGGGAAAATGTTAATATGCAATCTGCTGCTAATGCAGTAATCACTAGGGCTCAGGCTTATAATATGCCACAATCTTCACATTCTGAAGATAATGATGCGCAGATCCAAGATGATCCCTTGGAGATTTCCCACGATTCCTTTATCAAACAGCAGGAAGATGGTCCTACTCTAAAGAAATTCTTTACTCTGGCAACAAAAGGTGATCCGAATAAGGATACAAATCGTAAATCTTGGATTACGATGAAGAATGGCGTACTTGTACGTATGGTACAAGACTCCGCTAAGTCCATTCATTCTCAAATCCCTGTGCCTAAAAATATGAGAGTTAAAATCTTACAGCACGCTCATGATTCGCAGTGTGCTGGACATATGGGTTTTTCCCGTACTAAAGCTAGAGTTCTTCAATCTTTCTTTTGGCCTGCTGTGAATAAGGACATACGAATCTATTGTCGATCTTGTAAAGTATGTCAAGAGATTAAATCCAGAGGTCCACGCCATGATGCACCTATTCAGGCTGCAGACATTCCCATTCGACCATTTCAAAAAATGGCGATAGACATCATTGGTCCATTTAAGATAAAGTCTGCTAGAGGACACCAATTTATTTTGACGTGTGTTGATATGTGCACACGTTGGCCGGAGGCTGTTCCTCTAAAGAGCATAACTACTACTGCTGATGTCGCAGATGCTCTTTGGTTAATATTTTTCTCTCGTCTGGGATTTCCAGCAGAAATATATTATCCGACCATGGTACCCAACTCATATCGGATACCATGTCTCAAGTAATGTCGACTCTGAAGATAGAGAGAGATCGCTGAGTAGTAGTATTTTTATCATCCTATGTCCAATGGGATGGTGGAACGTTGAATAGAACTCTGAAAAACCTACTAGGTAAGATATACAGAAGATCATCCTCAGGATTGGGATAGGGTTTTACCCCGCGGCTCTCTTTGCATATAGAGAGGTCGCCAACGAACATACAGGATTTTCTCCCTTTGAAACTTGTCTCTTTGGCGCGAAACCGCGAGGGTCCTATGTCCTTACTTCATGATCTTATAACTGCTGATAATATTGTCGATGACACAAAATCCTCTTATGAATATGTCATCGCACTTAGACACAAGATTATTGAAGCATGCAAATTGGCAACTGCTTCTTCTGAATTTGCGAAACAGAAGGCAAGGGAATTTGCCAATAAAAAAGAGATGTTTGCGACAACTTTGTCCAGGTGACAAAGCATTTGTCTTGCTACCTTGTAGGGAAAATAGACTGCTTATTTCTTGGAAAGGTCCGTACGATATAATATCAAAAGTTTCCGATGTTGACTATATCGTCGATATTGACGGGAAGCGTAAAACCTTCCACATCAACATGCTCACGGAATTCCATGAACGTCCGGATTATTTACAAACCTGTTTTTTCCAGGCAACGGACGATTTTCCAGTCCAACATGGACAGTACTCATCTCTGTCAGTAATACAGGATGAGGAAACGAGTTTCTCGGATGTAAATGTAAATTTACCTTTTCCAATGATTCCTCTTCACTCTAATGAATCATGGAAGGATGTTGCAATTTCTCCAGAATTATCTCCAGGAGAGCAGAAACAAGTTTCTACTATGTTAGAACAATTTCAGGATGTCCTTACTGACATTCCTGGTCAAACTGATGTCATTCAACATGACATTATTCTTACTGACCATAGTCCTATAAGAGTCAGACCGTATCCTATCCCGATACATTTTCAAGCACAGGTAGAGAAAGAGTTGGATGAGATGATATAGAGTTAAAAATTATTGAACCATCCACATCAGCATATTCTTCGCCGATGGTTATTGTACGAAAAAAAGACAATAACATACGTCTTTGCGTGGATTATCGCAAATTGAACCAAGTGACGAAATTTGATGCTGAACCTATGCCTTTACTAGAAGAGCTACTTACGAGACTATCGAATTCTCATTTCTTTACTAAACTCGATTTGTCTAAGGGATATTGGCAAGTTCCATTAATCGAACACGCCAAACCGTTTACTGCTTTTTCGACGCCTAGGGGTCTATTCCAATGGAATTTCATGCCTTTCGGTCTTATGAACGCCCCTGCAACATTCGTACGCATGATGCGTCGAATCCTATCTCATCGCTCAGATGTCATTGCGTATCTTGATGACATCTGTCTTTTCAGTGATACTTGGAACGATCACTATAATGGGATAAATGAACTATTGTCTATCTTACGCGAGCATAACCTGACAGCGAAACCATCGAAAGCATGTATTGGTTTTAGCGAAATATCTTTCTTAGGACACCGTGTTGGTCATGGGTTCCTAAAAACAGAAGACCATAATACAAGTAAGATACTTAACATTTCTATTCCTAAGACTAAAAAGCAAGTGCGAAGTCTCTTAGGTCTAATACAATTTTATGGACGATTCATTCCGAATCTGTCCTCCATTATGTCACCTCTTTCTTCCTTGCTAAAGAAAGGGTCTCCTAATGTAGTCCATTGGACTCAAGAATGTCAATCCTCTTTGGATAAGGTTAAAACTATGTTTTCTACTTTACCTATCCTAGTATTGCCTTCTAAGGATAAGACATTTATTGTTAGTAGTGACGCTTCATCCACCGGGATTGGAGCAGCACTAATGCAAGAGTACTCTGGAACTCTGCATCCTGTGATGTATATTTCTCGGAAATTAAATGCAGCAGAGAAGAATTACTCGGTCCTAGACCGTGAATTATTGGCTATGGTTTGGTCAATCCTTAAACTGCAAAGATTTCTTCTTGGCGCGCATTTCATTGTGGAAACTGACCAGAAAGCTCTTACGGCTATTCAGAGTAAAAATCTGAAGAGCGCGAGATCAACGCGATACGCGATTGCTCTGCAGCCATTTCATTTTTCGGTGCGAGCTATCCGTGGGTCAGAAAATGTGATGGCAGATATTTTGTCTAGATGCCCACATGATTCATAACTGTTAAATTATATACCTAACTTTGATACAGTTGTTCCTATGTTGAAATGTGTACACATAGGTAATATCATATATTGATTGTAACACTACTTAGCGGTTCATTGATATTTATTCACCGCTGATCTTTCAATGTTTTTTTTCGTCTTTGATGATCATGATGTTAAGATATCTTAGATGAAATTTATGTATAAACTAATGTAGAAATTGTGTCATTGCTAATATTGTAGTATGCGTTGGTGACACCTCTCTGGAAATATTTATACTTAGAGAAGTACTTTCTCTAAGGTCAGAAAACTTATGCTTATCATCTGCGCATTGTTATTGGTGCGTTGTGAGCCTATTGTATGTTGCTCCTAGATGTATTTAAAAAAAAAAAATGTATCATTTTTTTTTTCCCGAGGGGTGTGGTAATCTGTTGCGTGCATATTTTGACGCACATATTACAAAAATCGATATGGCTATTTAATATGGAAAAGATATAGACATTCATTCATTTGTGTATGAAAATGCTGTCTATGGGGAAGGCTAGATAATCCATAATTGTTTTACCCTGTTGATTATAGGAGTAATCGTTCTTGATATTAATTCGGCGCATGGATATGACACCCTTGTCCGTACCTATTTCTTAGGGCCAGAAAATAGATTAATTTGCTTATTATGTTTATGGCCTGAATTCATATGTATTACATATTATTAGTACAAGTAGAATCAGTCCTATATTGTATATTTTGGATGGGTAGGCAGGACTATATTCTTGTTACACCGCTCTAGCGGAAGTAGGAGTTGTCTTGTCTAGTCGTGATGAGTTCCGATGTACCGTGACAATGGCGGGTACGCATTTTTCCAGGGCTGGTACATTCTTCAATAAAAATGATTTATGAAGTGTTTTTCTTCTGTAGGAGATTGTGTCTCTACTAGAGTTGTGTTAGAGACTTTCCTAATGTACGGTACCATGTGTGATTCAGACTCCAGGTAATTCCAGTCCCTGTTTTTTGATGATCTCAGGTCGGTTAGGCCTAGCTGGAATTTTGTGCTTCGCAACGCTAGGGTCAAGTTTGTATCGACGGAGATGACGGGCTCCATACTGTAATTATGTCTACGTGAGGTAACTAGATTACGGTAGATCTGTATGGAGGAACTTTATGAAATTATGCATCTATATTGCAAAGTAACTTTGGCTTATATATATATCCTCCTGTGAGCGACAACTCAGGAAGGCGGCCATATTACATTCCTGTCATCGTATTTTTGAATCACTGTCCAAAGAACGGGGCATGTATCTTACTATTCGGACAGTGGCAAGGAGATCTCAATTTTGATAGAAACCCCTTCCATGGTTTCATATATGATATAAACTATGAACATAAAGCAACTTTAGTTACTTACCGATCCGCCTTCACTGACGCGCTTAGTCAGATAGGGGATGCGGCCATTATGTATCATGACATTGGAAGCTATTGATGTACTACCCATTATTTATGAACGTGTTATGACTTGTGATCTGCTATGTATGCCTACCAACTGATGTGTCAACCTGTACCCATGATTTACTCGTCATGTCCCAGTGTGTGCGTCTAAATAAACTGTGTAAACAAAGATTCCAGCAGTCTGCATTGGTGCATTGTAGACACAAGTGTATGAGTGATTAGATTGGTCAGAACACGAACAGTATACCATTCGCGTTAATCACACTCTACACTTCTACTCCATATCTACACCATCCTGCGTCGGTTGAATTGACCAAGTTTAGGGCCTGCTTCCCCTGGAGCTTTAGAGGGAAACTACTGTTTACAGCTGCCTTTGCCTTCCCTAACTTAGGACTAGGGTGAGTTACCCATTTACAGCTGGGTAGACTGGAGCATGCCTGATCTCAACAACTATGTACACATCTTTATAGATTGAAACTTTACAGAGTGGACAATACAAATTTACAGTGGTGAGCCAGATCCCTGGGTCCAGCCTACGCAGTTTTGTTGTGTTGAGAATCACATTTTACAGTTGCAAAAACATTTGTTTGACCACATCAACACCAGTAAGACAGCTATACAATCAATGTCAGCTTGACCTGTTCTGACAAGTGTAGCAATATCTGGGTCAGCACTTGTTGACATTTGGCACAGTACAGTCAGGATTCTAAACTAGTGATTGTTTATCCTGCTGACATAGAAGAGCAATGTTGAACTTAAAGTGCGAATTTCATCGTTGGATCTTCTTATGTGCTCAAAAAAATTGAACAGTGTAACAATTAGAAAGCAAATCTATTACTCAATAAAGTGGTAGTCTAATTTGTTAAAACTGAGCATACAGTACAATACATTACAACTGCAACACATTTCATTATATGATACACACATTGATGATTTATATGTATTTATGTTTATATATTATTTGTTTATATGTGTGATTGTTATGTGTTTGCGGGCCTGGATGGGAGGTGACTAGAACAGGAAATACCAAGTGATATTGGTCTTGTTCTGGCGTTCTATAGGGAGCAATTTCTTAATTGAAATTTGCATGCAACATAGTTTGCAAATATTTGGTTAGTTGTGACGACTGTTTCATATTTATATTTGTAACATTTTTCTGTTCTTTATTTTTGTTTGATTTGTTTGTTTAATTGTAGGTCTCATCTTTCCTTTCATTTCAGTTCTTTACACCCTTATGTTTATACACTGTGGCGTTATTTGTCTTGTTATCTTATTGCAGTTATCATCACGGTTTCTGTGATCATTTTTTTTTCATTTCTCCTATTTAATTTAATTTGATCTCTGCAAATGTTTTCAGATTGTCTTTTCTTGTTTGTCCTTTGTAATGTCTTTAGTTGACATATGACATAGGAGGTATAGTTGTATACACTTATAGTATAGTACAGATCAGTACTTTATGAGTATTTTCCACAGGTACTCAAGTGATCATTGATTACATTAAAGTGTACAAGACCTTTGTAAGGCTTGTCTCCCAAAGTGATTGGTATAGGAAATATTATTTTTCACAGGTACTCAAGTGATCATTGATTACATTAGGGTATACAAGACCTTTGTAAGGCTTGTCTCCCACAGTATTTGAGATAGACAGTTATTGTTGTCCACAGGTACTCAAGTTATCATTGGTTATTATAAACCATACAAGTTTTCACTAAGACTAAGTCTATGGTATAGACTTGTCTCCCATTAAAGTGAAATAAGGTAATTTATTTACTTTTTCAGGTTTCTGATTTAAGAAGACAAGATGTCTACATTAGATTACTTTATTGCACAAGGAAAATCTCTTGATAAGACTGGGAAAGACTTAGAACAATGGGCTGTTGCTCAATATGACAAAGCATTAGCTGCAGAAGAGAGAAAAGCTGCTGCTGAAGAGAAAAAGCTGCTGCAGAAGAGAGAAAAACTCTGGCTGAAGAGAAAAGATTAGAAAGAGAAGCTGCTGCTGAAGAGAGAAAAGCTCTGGCTGAAGAAAAAAGATTAGAAAAAAGAAGCTGATACTGCTGCTGAACTAAAGAAATTGCAGATGCAAGTGGAGGAAAGGAGATTTGATGCAGAACAGAAGAAATTGGAAGCTGCTGCTGCTGCAGAACAAAAAAAAATTAGATAGAGAAGCTGAAGAGAGAAAAGCAATAAGAGAACATGAGTTTGAATTAGAGAAATTAAAATTGACAAGTATGAGTAATGTTAATCAGGCATCTGGTGGTAATGGTAAACCTTTTAATTATAAGGTCAAGGTGCCAGCGTTCAACTCTGCCAGTGATGATATAACATTCTGGCTTGATAGATTTGAACGTGCTTGTCGAGCTCATAATGTTGACAAATCACAGTATGTGCATCAGTTGTCTGAAAATTTAAAAGGGGAGTCTCTGACTAAGTTATCTTTGGTTGAAGAGGCCGACAAGGATAATTATGATGCTATTAGGGCAGCTTTGATAAAGAGATATCAGCTGTCAGAAGAAGGTTATCGTCTTTTGTTTAAAACAATGAGACCTGAGGTAGGTTTAGAATTCTCAGATTTCATTTCAAAAGCACGACTTACACTCTCACGATGGATTGAATTATCCAAAATAGAGAAAACATTTGATGGTCTTACGGATTTATTGCTAAGAGACAAGGTCATGTCTTCGGTAAATAAACCATTCCTAGAGTTCTTACATGAGCGTAAACCTAGTACATCAAAGCAAATGGAAGAATATTGTGACCAGTATGCCACGGCACACCCTGACATGATTCTTAGTAACTCTAACATCAAAGAGAGTATGCCAGTTGCTTCGGCAACAGAATATAATCAGAATTACTCACACAAATTCCAAGGAGCTAAAAATAAATTTGATAAAAAGGTTAATTGGAATAAATATCAAAACCAAGATAACCACTCAAATCAGGGTTCTTCTTCGAAGAACTGGAATCGGGCTGATAGTCCTCGACACGCGAGGGGTACCCATAATTTTAGACATTCTCGAAAGGGGAGTAGCTATAGGAACTACCCAAGTGCTTCATGGAGAGAAAAGAACCAATATTACAGGGATACTCAGTATAATGAGCGTGATGATTATGATCATGAATATTATGATTCAAACCCAAATAGGGGTTATAAGAGGGGAAATAATAATTATAGAGACAATTATAACCGAGGTAGATCACAACACAAAAGACATGGTAAATCTTAATACCAGGCTAACTCTGCACAACAGGAGTTCCACGACACCGGTAATCAGAATAATGATAAAAAAGACTCCAATAGTGTAGCAAATTCCGCTTTCGATTTTGCTAGAGCATCTGAGTGTTCGCAATGCAAAACATTATTCGATCCAACCACAGTTTCTACTTTAAGCTGCGGTCACCCGCTTCCCGCGCTCCATGCGTCAATCGCGCATAATGGAAGGGGTGCTCTTGTCTTTAATAGGGGCCTAATAGATGGTACTCCGGTATCAATTCTTTTCGATTCGGGGTGCACTACCATCGGAGTGAGGCAATCACTCGTAAATCCTTCTCGAGCTACAGGCAATATAGTCAAATGTGTAACATTTGGTGGCACATTGGAGAAGTACTCCACTGCCATTATCAATATTGCTACGCCTTTCTTTACAGGAGAGGTGCAAGCATGTCTCTTGCCGAATCCGATCGCTGATCTTATCATCGGTCGCATTCATGGAGTGAAAGAATGCACTCCACAGCAAATTTCTAATTGGGAAAATGTTAATATGCAATCTGCTAATGCAGTAATCACTAGGGCTCAAGCTCTTAATATGCCACAATCTTCACACTCTGAAGATAATGATGCGCAGATCCAAGATGATCCCTTGGAGATTTCCCATGATTCCTTTATAAAACAGCAGGAAGATGATCCTACTCTAAAGAAATTCTTTACTCTGGCAACAAAAGGTGATCCGAATAAGGATACAAATCGTAAATCTTGGGTTACGATGAAGAATGGCGTACTTGTACGTATGGTACAAGACTCCGCTAAGTCCATTCATTCTCAAATCCTAGTGCCTAAAAATATGAGAGGTAAAATCTTACAGCACACGCATGATTCGCAGTGTGCTGGACATATGGGTTTTTCCCGTACTAAAGCTAGAGTTCTTGAATCTTTCTTTTGGCCTGCTGTGAATAAGGACATACGAATCTATTGTCGATCTTGTAAAGTATGTCAAGAGATTAAATCCAGAGGTCCACGTCATGATGCACCTATTCAGGCTGCAGACATTCCCATTCGACCATTTCAAAAAATGGCGATAGACATCATTGGTCCATTTAAGATAAAGTCTGCTAGAGGACACCAATTTATTTTGACGTGTGTTGATATGTGCACACGTTGGCCGGAGGCTGTTCCTCTAAAGAGCATAACTACTGCTGATGTCGCAGATGATCTTTGGTTAATATTTTCTCGTCTGGGATTTCCAGCAGAAATATTATCCGACCAAGGTACCCAACTCATATCGGATACCATGTCTCAAGTAATGTCGACTCTGAAGATAGAGAGATCGCTGAGTAGTATTTATCATCTTATGTCCAATGGGATGGTGGAACGTCTGAATAGAACTCTGAAAAACCTACTAGGTAAGATAACAGAAGATCATCCTCAGGATTGGGATAGGGTTTTACCCGCGGCTCTCTTTGCATATAGAGAGGTCGCCAACGAACATACAGGATTTTCTCCCTTTGAACTTGTCTTTGGCGCGAAACCGCGAGGTCCTATGGCCTTACTTCATGATCTTATAACGGCTGATAATATTGTCGATGACACAAAATCCTCTTATGAATATGTCATCGCACTTAGACACAAGATTATTGAAGCATGCAAATTGGCAACTGCTTCTTCTGAATTTGCGAAACAGAAGGCAAGGGATTTTGCCAATAAAAAGAGATGCTTGCGACAACTTTGTCCAGGTGACAAAGCATTTGTCTTGCTACCTTGTAGGGAAAATAGACTTCTTATTTCTTGGAAAGGTCCGTACGATATAATATCAAAAGTTTCCGATGTTGACTATATCGTCGATATTGACGGGAAGCGTAAAACCTTCCACATCAACATGCTCACGGAATTCCATGAACGTCCGGATTATTTACAACCTGTTTTCCAGGCAACGGACGATTTTCCAGTCCAACATGGACAATACTCATCTCTGTCAGTAATACAGGATGAGGAAACGAGTTTCTCGGATGTAAATCTACCTTTTCCAATGATTCCTCTTCACTCTAATGAATCATGGAAAGATGTTGCAATTTCTCCCGAATTATCTCCAGGAGAGCAGAAACAAGTTTCTACTATGTTAGAACAATTTCAGGATGTCCTTACTGACATTCCTGGTCAAACTGATGTCATTCAACATGACATTATTCTTACTGACCATAGTCCTATAAGAGTCAGACCGTATCCTATCCCGATACATTTTCAAGCACAGGTAGAGAAAGAGTTGGATGAGATGATAGAGTTAAAAATTATTGAACCATCCACATCAGCATATTCTTCGCCGATGGTTATTGTACGAAAAAAAGACAATAACATACGTCTTTGCGTGGATTATCGCAAATTGAACCAAGTGACGAAATTTGATGCTGAACCTATGCCTTTACTAGAAGAGCTACTTACGAGACTATCGAATTCTCATTTCTTTACTAAACTCGATTTGTCCAAGGGATATTGGCAAGTTCCATTATCCGAACACGCCAAACCGTTTACTGCTTTTTCGACGCCTAGGGGTCTATTCCAATGGAATTTCATGCCTTTCGGTCTTATGAACGCCCCTGCAACATTCGTACGCATGATGCGTCGAATCCTATCTCATCGCTCAGATGTCATTGCGTATCTTGATGACATCTGCCTTTTCAGTGATACTTGGAACGATCACTATAATGGGATAAATGAACTATTGTCTATCTTACGCGAGCATAACCTGACAGCGAAACCATCGAAAGCATGTATTGGTTTTAGCGAAATATCTTTCTTAGGACACCGTGTTGGTCATGGGTTCCTAAAAACAGAAGACCATAATACAAGTAAGATACTTAACATTTCTATTCCTAAGACTAAAAAGCAAGTGCGAAGTCTCTTAGGTCTAATACAATTTTATGGACGATTCATTCCGAATCTGTCCTCCATTATGTCACCTCTTTCTTCCTTGCTAAAGAAAGGGGTCTCCTAATGTAGTCCATTGGACTCAAGAATGTCAATCCTCTTTGGATAAGGTTAAAACTATGTTTTCTACTTTACCTATCCTAGTATTGCCTTCTAAGGATAAGACATTTATTCTTCGTAGTGACGCTTCATCCACCGGGATTGGAGCAGCACTAATGCAAGAGTACTCTGGAACTCTGCATCCTGTGATGTATATTTCTCGTAAATTAAATGCCGCAGAGAAGAACTACTCGGTCCTAGACCGTGAATTATTGGCTATGGTTTGGTCAATCCTTAAACTGCAAAGATTTCTTCTTGGCGCGCATTTCATCGTGGAAACTGACCAGAAAGCTCTTACGGCTATTCAGAGTAAAAATCTAAAGAGCGCGAGATCAACGCGTTACGCAATTGCTCTGCAGCCATTTCATTTTTCGGTGCGAGCTATCCGTGGGTCAGAAAATGTGATGGCAGATATTTTGTCTAGATGCCCACATGATTCATAACTGTTAAATTATATACCTAACTTTGATACAGTTGTTCCTATGTTGAAATGTGTACACATAGGTAATATCATATATTGATTGTAACACTACTTAGCGGTTCATTGATATTTATTCACCGCTGATCTTTCAATGTTTTTTTTCGTCTTTGATGATCATGATGTTAAGATATCTTAGATGAAATTTATGTATAAACTAATGTAGAAATTGTGTCATTGCTAATATTGTAGTATGCGTTGGTGACACCTCTCTGGAAATATTTATACTTAGAGAAGTACTTTCTCTAAGGTCAGAAAACTTATGCTTATCATCTGCGCATTGTTATTGGTGCGTTGTGAGCCTATTGTATGTTGCTGCTAGATGTATTTCAAAAAAAAAGTATCATTTTTTTCCCGAGGGGTATGGTAATCTGTTGCGTGCATATTTTGACGCACATATTACAAAAATCGATATGGCTATTTAATATGGAAAAGATATAGACATTCATTCATTTGTGTATGAAAATGCTGTCTATGGGGAAGGCTAGATAATCCATAATTGTTTTACCCTGTTGATTATAGGAGTAATCGTTCTTGATATTAATTCGGCGCATGGATATGACACCCTTGTCCGTACCTATTTCTTAGGGCCAGAAAATAGATTAATTTGCTTATTATGTTTATGGCCTGAATTCATATGTATTACATATTATTAGTACAAGTAGAATCAGTCCTATATTGTATATTTTGGATGGGTAGGCAGGACTATATTCTTGTTACACCGCTCTAGCGGAAGTAGGAGTTGTCTTGTCTAGTCGTGATGAGTTCCGATGTACCGTGACAATGGCGGGTACGCATTTTTCCAGGGCTGGTACATTCTTCAATAAAAATGATTTATGAAGTGTTTTTCTTCTGTAGGAGATTGTGTCTCTACTAGAGTTGTGTTAGCGACTTTCCTAATGTACGGTACCATGTATGATTCAGACTCCAGGTAATTCCAGTCCCTGTTTTTGATGATCTCAGGTCGGTTAGGCCTAGCTGGAATTTTGTGCTTCGCAACGCTAGGGTCAAGTTTGTATCGACGGAGATGACGGGCTCCATACTGTAATTATGTCTACGTGAGGTAACTAGATTACGGTAGATCTGTATGGAGGAACTTTATGAAATTATGCATCTATATTGCAAAGTAACTTTGGCTTATATATATATCCTCCTGTGAGCGACAACTCAGGAAGGCGGCCATATTACATTCCTGTCATCGTATTTTTGAATCACTGTCCAAAGAACGGGGCATGTATCTTACTATTCGGACAGTGGCAAGGAGATCTCAATTTTGATAGAAACCCCTTCCATGGTTTCATATATGATATAAACTATGAACATAAAGCAACTTTAGTTACTTACCGATCCGCCTTCACTGACGCGCTTAGTCAGATATAGGATGCGGCCATTATGTATCATGACATTGGAAGCTATTGATGTACTACCCATTATTTATGAACGTGTCATGACTTGTGATCTGCTATGTATGCCTACCAACTGATGTGTCAACCTGTACCCATGATTTACTCGTCATGTCCCAGTGTGTGCGTCTAAATAAACTGTGTAAACAAAGATTCAAGCAGTCTGCATTGGTGCATTGTAGACACAAGTGTATGAGTGATTAGATTGGTCAGAACACGAACAGTACACCATTCGCGTTAATCACACTCTACACTTCTACTCCATATCTACACCATCCTGCGTCGGTTGAATTGACCAAGTTTAGGGCCTGCTTCCCCTGGAGCTTTAGAGGGAAACTACTGTTTACAGCTGCCTTTGCCTTCCCTAACTTAGGACTAGGGTGAGTTACCCATTTACAGCTGGGTAGACTGGAGCATGCCTGATCTCAACAACTATGTACACATCTTTATAGATTGAAACTTTACAGAGTGGACAATACAAATTTACAAGCGCTAAAACCAAAGAAATGCTCTGATCCCTCATCGTAAGGTGCTTGATGTTGTCATTGGAATCAGGACTGGCTATGTCTTCTCTCCCGGTGTTTCCCATGGTTCAACTAAGTTTCTTTGTTTGTTGTTCTAATGAGTTCTTAGGGTGGCCCATACTGAGTAAAAAATAATTAATCGAAAAAAACATAAATCATCATCATCATCATCGTCATCATCATCATCATCATCATCATCATCATCATCATCATCATCATCATCATCACCATCATCACATCATTAACGTCATTTTCCTTTTCTCTCCCTATGGAGCATAGAGCCACCCCTGTAGCTAGTCCCCCTGCATTAAGCCAGCACCAAGCTCTCACATTCTCGTGCGGCGGAAGCTTCTGTTGCAATATGTTTTACATGATAATATTTGCAACCTCAAGCACAACCTCAACAAGTATAATCCCCTAAACCAGCATCTTTACCTTAATAAGTCTCTATTGTGCGTGGACAGTTTGTAACGTTGCTTATCGATCCAATGTTTAATAGATCTTCTACTAAAACATATCAATAGATCCAGCCCGCTAAAACAGACAAACTCAAAATTGTCATAAGCAAAAATAACTCATTTACAAAACCAGGCACTGCAACAACCGTGCAACTTCTCAGAATCTCTGAGCCGCCTTAAATAAGTATAGCGCTTCTGCTTCGTCAAGAATGTCGTAAAATGTGACTAATATGAGGTTGTGCAAGGAGTAGTGTCGTAATTTTTGATAAGATAGGTCTGAGATATTTATGGTCCTGTCCGAGAAGAGGTGATAGTGGTAACTATGTGAGAGTAAGATGTAAGAAGTAGTTTTTTTCACGAGGGTGATAGTGTAACAGAAAGAACAGTCTCAGGATTGAGTAATATCTCTAATCCAGCCTATCTTTACGACTATATTTAAATCAGACGCACTTTGTCCCCTTGTACAAAATACAAGTTACACTACACTCACGTACACACAATTTTGTGACAAATACGCACAAACGTGAAAACAAACTATGGATAACATATGGGCAGGGATTGACCAACACTATAACTTAAGGTTTATTAAGTTTATTATCACTAGAAAATCGCAACATCAAGCATATACATCAATAAAGCATGGTTTAGAGACAAAAAATGAAATTTTACCCAATAAGCTCTCCCCTCTTGTAAAGGAAAACAAAGAAGATCACAACATAGGTAATTAACCCAAAAGATCAAAAGTTAACAATGAGATAGGGAGTATTCAGTACGGGAAAAGAACAAGTTCCTAATTTAATCTATCCCCGAATACTCAGATTAGTGAGAAAAAAAAAAAACAAAGAAGATTAGTATATTGATGGTATACAAAAGAAAATATGTATCTCTCTTTCTGTTCATTCACTTCACTCATACAGTGGCCACATTCATATTCGCTTACCCAATAGTTGACGCAGATATTCCATAGAGATAAACTCTAACACGTATTATGCCTATATAGAGTCAGATTCTTTGCCAATTTCAGCCCCAGACTATGCTGGTTGCTGACTGCTAGTTTCAGGTAGTCGCTGAAGTTGGGGTGTAAATTATATTCCTGGATAATTCTCTTATCACTGCAGTTAGTTGTTTGGGATAAGTTTTTTATGTGGTAGTCACCGTCATAGGAATAAATATAGGTATATTGTTCCGGTGTTGTCTAGCCTCTGGTGGCTGAGACACTCTGTGACGTGATGAAAAAAATTAAAGGGTAATAATCATCGGCTGTTCTCTGAAGTGATGGCCGAGTATGAACAATGAGTTCTCTTGAGTGTAATCCCGTGCAAAAAACTACTGTCATCTGTCAGGTAACGAAGTATATAAATTCTGCCACAGCAGGCTGCTGATATTGATTTTAAAAAATCTGGTACTGGTCAAGTCCAGTTATTCTTAGAGTTCTTGTTTATATATTGGCCTCTCTCCTGAGTGAAGAAATTGAACCGCACAGGGTCACAACACGAAGACTCAACAATGTAACAATATCTCTGGATGCTTATAGGAACATAAGACCATAAAATCCCTAAGATCGCTAGTTCGCAGGGTTATGATCAGCCTAGATTTTAGGAAGAAATACAAACATTTTAACCATAATATAAATATCCTAACCTAACACGCGTTACGGCAAGACCTCTTAACCACTCCGGTATTAAATCATTTTTAAAACCCACAAGTGTCTAGCTTGTCTTCTCTCTTTTAACACGTGACATAAACACTTAGTCATTTACAAAATTACACATAATAAATAGGAGTAAATTGTATCCCGTCAATTACACTAGTCAACAACCAAAATGTACCAGAAATGAAAATAGCTGATCTTAACTAATTTTGGTGTGCTAAAAACGAAAATGACATTAAAAAATGTTGATTGGCTCTAGTTTTCACGATATATGCTACTAGTTTATTTAATTACGGTCAATTTATATACATGACGCAACTGTTGTGGGCGATTGCATAAATTTTTCTAATGACCAATAAAAATTTAACTAGAAGTTGATGATGCAATCCTACATATCATTACATCACCTTTGTGTATAAATATCTTATCTCTGATAAAATTTTGCCATTAGTTAGTGCATTTGTCCTTATCAAAAGTATCGTGGTTAGAAATGCCTAGGATATGTGTGAACAGTGCTAATAATTTCTGTTATATATGTGGTGAGGTGACATTTCTATCACAAAAACGAAATATAACTAAAGTGATTAAGAAGGCGTACAGTTTGTATTTTGGCTGCAGAATAGGAGATCAAGATAAGAGCTGGGCGCCTCACATATGCTGCAATACATGTGCAGCACATCTTAAACTGTGGTTGACTGGCAAAAGGCAAGCTATGCCTTTTGCAGTCCCAATGATTTGGAGAGAGCCCACTGATCATCTCAACAACTGTTACTTTTGCATGGTCCCTCCAATTGGGAAAGGCATATCAAAGAAGAAAAAATGGACTCTGGAATATCCAAACATCCCCTCTGCAATACGTCCGGTACCACATGGCGATGATCTACCAGTTCCCAAAGTGCCAGAATCATTTTCAGCTGCTTCCACTGATGAAGAAGAGGACATTGGTGGTCCTGAACCATCAACCTCAAGCGACCCAGATTTTAAGCAAACTACATCCACTAAACCACATTTAATAACCCAAGGTGAACTGAATGATCTTGTAAGAGATCTGAATTTACCGAAGAACAAGGCGGAGCTTTTGGGTTCCAGATTGCAACAGTGGAATCTCCTGGCAGAAGATGTTACAATTTCTGTGTATAGGAACCGCCAGAAGCCGCTTATTACATTCTTTTTCAAAGAGGGTGACCTTTCTGCGTACCAGATGAGGCTTTCAAATACATCATCAGAAAATTTCCAAGACTGATTGAAGCTAAAATAAGAGAGGGAGTATTTGTTGGTCCGCAAATTCGAAAACTTCTTCATGATGACGAGTTTCTTTGCAAGTTGCATGGCAAGGAAAAAGCAGCATGGCTAGCATTTAAGTCAGTGGTGGACAATTTTCTTGGAAACAACAGATCTGATAATTACAATGAAATTGTAGAAAATCTCCTTCTGAAGTATAAGAGTCTTGATTGCAACATGTCTTTGAAAATTCATTTTCTGGGTTCTCATCTGGATTTCTTTACGACAAACTGTGGAGCGGTCAGTGATGAGCATGGTGAACGATTTCACCAGGACATTGCTGCTATGGAGACGAGGTATCAAGGCAATTGGAGCCCTTCAATGCTTGCTGATTACTGTTGGACTGTGACAAGAGACACCTCATTGATTGACTACAAGAAGCAAGCAAAGAGAGCTCGAACAGCGACTGAATAATGACGGAATGGGTTCAAATGTGCCTTTTTAAAACATGATATGTGAACTTTAAATAATGTTTTTATTTTTTCTATCATTTTATGTTGAAATATCAATTAATTGAATATGTAACCACAATTTTTATAATGCTAAAGTAGAAAGACTAGCTGTTCACCCCAGAGAATTAAACAAGCATACATTATTTGTATTACTGTAATGTAAATTCATCATTTAAAAAAAAACCCAGAGCCAATTGGGGAATTTCATTATGATATTTGAAATCAGCATGTCAAAATCAATAAGAAATGGTATATTTAATTTCTGGTACAAAAACTTTTGAAAATTTGTTGACTAGTGTTATCAATCGCCTAGCGTCTATTAATTAAGTAAAGCATCTCTTACTGGGGAATAGCGAGTAATTAAATTTACGTTACAGCTGGAGAAATTAGCTATATGTTATTTAATACACCATTCAATTTACACAGAAAATCCCAGTGAAATATAATGAAAACTTTAACACGTTAGATTCCTTAAATGCTAATATATATATTTACTGCAACACAGAAAAATGAACTATCTCCACGAATCTAAGTAATCCAATTGTAATATGGCTCTTATGATAGCGAGCTAGATATTTTCAAAAAAATTTCTGAAGCGACTGATAACTGAGTTTTGAGTGGATGGGCATATTTACTGAAATAGCGCAATTTTCGCGGGGAAATGACGAAATTCACACCTTTGCCGATCGGGGAACTCAGGCGGGGTTTTCTTTCAATATAAAAGATTTCTCCGTCCGCTCTGTTACCTGGTGTTAATAACAACAAAGGTTTTCAGATCTCGGCGATTGCCGGGCGTGTAGGGAGCTTCAAAGCAGTTCACCTTCCACGTGTTTGTTGTCGTAATCTGACAGCTCTTCGTTCATCGAGCTTCAGGCAAACGCACTTGGCCCGACTCCTTTTGAAGGAATGACATAGATCTGAATAGCTGTTTCGTCAGCGCGTGAACCAAGACAAAGAGGCGTGGCTAAACTATGCGTTAGACAGATAGCGAGAAAGGCATGGCTTATGCGTAACCAACGTGCATGCTAATTTGGGAAGCAGGGTGGAACGCCAGGTTGAACGTAATGAGGGGTGACGGTGGGAATCAAGCGAACTGATCAATGGTAGTCTATTCTCATAACCTGTCACAAGTAGGCAACTTCATCGTGTAACCAAATAGCTACAGAAGGCATCATCGCAAGAGTTCTTGCTTTGACCTCAACGAGGCCATCTGCTGTGGTGGCTCCATTCTCCATAATGCGTGATCAAGGAGAGATAATGATGATTATGGTGGTGATGATGATGGTGATGGCTATAACGAAATTAAAACTAACCTTACTTCTTCAGGCATTTGGTAAAGACGAGATGGATCATTAAGTAGAAAACGGAATACAACGATTTCAGAAGTCTATTATCGACACATGAAAAGTTTACTTATAAACTAAATGAAACGTAAAAAAAATTGATACATACCCAGCAACTTTTTCGGGAAAATGCGGGCACTGCACTGTGAAAACACAATTGAACATCCGTTGAAATAACTCGCAGCCTTGCAATTATTTTTTTCTCGTCGTGCAATATTCAGATTACACAGATTTCTTCGCAAAAAAGTGTTACAGGTACGTATAAATATGTATGGTTATGGTAGGTTTATAAATGTCAGTAGAGCGAATAGAATTCATGAAAATGTATAGTCAACCGGATCTAAACAATACAATACACATTGCTGTGTGTTAGAAATCATCACAATTAATAGTTTAAAGATGTTCAAATAAAACTTGTTGTGGCATATGTCCCATTTCCTGTAAATAATTTTTGTGGGTGGCATATGTCCCATTTCCCGTAAATAATTTATGTGGGTGGCATATGTCCCATTTCCTGTAAATAATTTGTGAAGGTGGCATATGTCCCATTTCCTGTAAATAATTTGTGTCGGTGGCATATGTCCCATTTCCAGTAAATAATTTTTTGATACGCCTGACGATTTTAGTCGTCCTAGTCGTTAAGCTCATAAATAATGATTCAAGAACGGAGTAATGAAATTATTTTTTTTCCGGGGGGGGGGGGGGGGGGGGGGGGGGGAAATTTATGTTTTGTGCGGGTTTTTTAAAACAACTACCAAGGCAGTATTTTTAAACATATCCGTACATTTACACAAATTTGATAAAAGAGCTGATAATTAATTAGTCAAATTTTATTTCATTAGTTTTTTTCCACTTCTTCCCGAGTGATTTTTAACGGGTTACATCAGGGCATCATAGCTCCGTACCCAGGGACGTTTGACTACAAAGTTTCAATAAAGGTGAAATGGTATTTTTTTAAAAATAATGAAATGACCACAGGAAATATAGTACCGTCATCAGGATATGCAACAGAAAGAGCACATCATAATTCAGTCCCATCATCGTTAAAGCCATACTTGCTGGTAGTGTAATATTAGCTAATCTTAATGTTTATAAGATCCAAAAATCCAGGGCTGTTGAGTCGGAGTCGGGTCTCCGTCGCTTTTAAGTGGAATCGAAAACGGTAAAAAATGTCCGGACTCCGATTCCGAATTTTATGCCATTTGACTAGTAAAAAACTGTAGTCGGAGTCCGAAGTTGGAGTCAGACTTCTAAAATTTCAGGAGTCGGTCTGACAATTTTTTGGCCGACTCCACAACCCTGCAAAAATCACATACCAAACTCTCTGCTAACAGAATGCTGAAAAAAAAGATTGTGCCTAAATTTGAACGTAAATGTAACGAAAAACCTGTACTTGCGATTTGAAATGTTTGGAAAATCAGGAGACAAAATCCGAAGAGACAAGAATCGAGATAAATGAAATGTTTGAACTAAAACTCACTCGATACAGACCCACGAAGAAAAGAAAAGAGGAGATAGTGTAAACACATAATGCTAATATCTCAGTTAAAACCCCCTTGTAATGTTTACGCTAGATGGTAGATAGAAGGAATTAATAAGTAAACGTTGTCTCATAGCCATAACCCCCTGCTGTAGGCGAGAAATTACACCATATTATGTCTCTTTTTATGAAGTGGGAGTGACCGATTCTCTTAGCTACTGCCTTTGCCTTCTCTAGTTCGAGCAGAGCCAGATACCAATTTACAGCTGGGTAGCTGGATAATGAAGCTACCTGGTTTCGAACACTAACATTGTCTCGAAAATCAAACGCTCTACCAACTCTATCTGTCGAAGCTCATAGAAGGAGTAATAGATACATGTAGTGGATTAAAGAATACAACAAAACATATTGTTACTACTCTGTCACGGGTTGCCTCCCCTTGCTCTGCAGTTATGGTCCAACAGTGGCCAAAACCTAGAGTATCTAATGTTGGTCTTCAAATGTGTTTACCTTCGGACAAGATTACTCCTGGCAGAGTTGTAGATAGAAGGATGATGATGCTTCTACCTTGAGAAAGTCTTCACAAGATATTTCAGAAGTCAAGAACAATGCTGAATGTGTCTTCGCAATGTTAACTTTTATCTGCCCGCCGCATTTTGTGAAGAGGTATTATGTAATTTAATTTAGCTCGTACAAGACCCCAACTGAATTAACAGTAAAATTCTTCTTATTGGCTCTATAGAGATATACATTAAAGATACTGCATCATGCGTGTGCACTTCTCTCTGTAATAACTAAATCGACTATGAATTTGTGAAACAACATATAACAAAATTAATGATCAGTTACTTTTGAACAAATGTAAATAAGTAAGATCTGGGGATTAATAAAATGTAGGTGTCTTCATAAAAAAGATGTCGGCTTTAGAAAGCTTAATGTTGAAAAGAAAAAAAAACAAAGTTCTTCTGCATTTGGCCTGCTAGATATGCAACTCAGCTGCCAAAACGCTGAGGTATTGATGCTGCTGTTTCCGTCAATTCGTCTCTGTGGCAAGGTCATAGAGCAGTACCTCAAATGGTCTCTTTAATTCGTACCACAAACTTTAGAGGAAATTAAAAAAAACGAAACCCCTGCTTTGCTTTCCTGATATTAATCAGGCGCATTTCCCGCTGTTCGTCAACCGATTCCTTTCTCTGAATTTTTTAATCTCCCTGAGCGTACATCATATAATTAAGGGTATAGTATGAAAAATTACCATTCGTTTAGTTAATTTCATTGAAAAATTGTGACTGGACAGCGGCAAGTGCAATGGCTTGTGCCTGGGTGAACATGTTTAAGTATACATACAGCTTATTACAAATGATAGTAAATATATACATATGATGTCATCATCATCCACTCCCAGCTCCACTTGGAGTCTGGGGTTACCTCTGCTTGTGGTTCCTCGTGAGAACCCGAATGAAGAAACCACGAGCGCTTTGCTGTGGTGGTTCATGAATATATCATTTTTATATGCTGAGGTTGCCAGCCTTGCATGGACCTGTCTAACCATCAGCAACCTCAAACATATCAAATTCAAAGTATATAAAATATGTTACAACTCACCCCAGTAGGGAAGATAGACTTCTTTCTAAGTTGAATAATCTTGGCAACTTGATAAAGATGCCTCGAACACGCATCAGACGTATTATTTATGGTTAGAATCCCTCTGTGACTTTGTGAGTAGGCCCTGTAGGTGTCCGGTTTCCATACTAAAAGGTAGATCTTCCTTGCTGTAGTGTTGTAAAGGAGTTCCGATACGTGTTTTGTCCGGTACTTTAAGGTAAGATTTCTAACTCTATTCTTTCATAGCTTCAATCCGAGCTGTCAACTTTGACGATTCTAGACTACAGTGTGTTTTAGTCTCCGAATTTGCTAGGTTATATTGCAGTTTTCCTGCCACGCTTCCACCTGGTGTTTCTGACAAAACTTCCAATCAGACTGAATGTTTATTTTTGACTCTCATGTTATCCAATTCATGAACCAGAATGAAGTGGGTCGGGGGTGTCAGTTATTTACTTTTCCTCCCGTGTTTAAAAATATCATTTGGTACAAAAATATCATTTTAAAATTTAAACACATGACCCCATCTCCCATATATGGCGCGACTTCTTCCATCACTCTAAGGTAACCTTTCAATCACGATTTGTAACCTCGCCTGTAGATAGTGTCCTCGCTAATTTGTCTACCCAGACTGGTTTCTCTGTAATAATTACACGGTCAATGTCTGGACAGAAGGGATTAAGCAATTATCCCCAGTACTTTCCTGGTCCCAAGAATGATAAGCCACGATATGCCGCTGCACCCAGTCATTTTTCCCGGATAACATCTGGTCTTCCTTTTGGATTATCCGCCCTAGTGTTTGAACGCGTCTTTAGTGAACAATGCATCTAGATGAACATGCTGGTCTTGGCGAAAAAGTCAACAATCATTTTCCTGTTTACCGTAGGAAGTCCATCTGGGTTTAGCTATTTAAGCGATTACAATTAATCCTTAAGAATGGTCAATTAGCTGTGAAATGACACAATTGCAGTCTGAAAAGAGGTCAACAAATCTAAGGCGCGGCATTGCGGCAGGTTTATGAGCGTAACATGAAGATATAAATGGAGAAAGTAGGAGGGAAAGAAGGGGGAGTAAAAGGACACAACCAAATTCCATCACAAACTCACACGTGATCAGCACTCACGAACTTTTTTTGCGAGGCCTCGTGGCAAAAAGACTAAGTAGAAGAAATAATTACAAACAGAAAGAAAATACTAACTCGATTTCCGACACATTTATGTCTGAGAAAATGATTATGCAAGCATTTGTTTGATGTATGAATGTGGTAAAATCTGCGAGGATAATTACTCATTTCTATGGATTTTAGTCATAAAAACAACAATAAATAAAACCAGCCCGATTGTGTCTGACGGAATTGCTCTCACACGCCCGCCACTGCCTTTTGTGCAGTGCGAAAAGCCTATAGCATATATAATATACAACGCGCTGCATTTTCGGTTTCGCCAACGTACTACCGATGTTTAAACTTGTAAGATCTGCTGCATACACGGCCGCCTAACCGATAAAATTAATTAATTGGCGGAAAAGAGCGCCGCACAATACTATCTGAATTAACGTAATATTTTGTTTTTAACAGGTTAATCAGTAGTAAGTCTTACAATTTGGTAGTGAAACACGATAAAATACAAATCATAAAACCCAACTTGTTAACCCGCCACGTCTAACACCCGATTTGCCTGCCACACTCTGCCATGCGTATCTACACGCGGCGGCAAACGTCATCGGAGGCAAACACACAGACAGTATGTCCCCACTCGTTGTAGACGTACTGGCGTCACTAAAACAAGTAGTAGTTGAATCATAGGCTAAGCGGGAGAGGAGAAAGGAGGAAATGGTGGTCTTGTGTAAAATATTATTTGACGAACGAACAGTGACAAAAATGAAAATCTTTATTAATAGGAAACTGAACATAAAACTTATATGATAAGATAGCTGAGACTCCCCTAAGCAAGAATATGTTTTAAATAATATGATAGCCCCAGTATTAGTGAAGTTATGAAGGAAAAATAAAATGTCCAAGACGGTAGACCAGACAGACAGTCAGTCAACCTTACTTGAATTTTTCATAACGTTAAAGGGACGATCGCGTAGAAAGAGGCATTGAGGTGAATATTCAAATTCGCTTGAGTACAGAGAGTATAGGGTGAGAAGGGGGGGGGGGGCGATAGTAATTTGGTTATCAACGAAACATTTTTGTTGTAATGGCAACTAACATAGGCTAGCCAATTAAATAGCAGACGCGGTGTAGTTTGGAATTGTTTTTTTGTTTTTCAAAAAACTGCATTTTGAAATCTGGTAGTCGCCAGCTTCTGATTGGCTAGTGGTACCCAATATTAGCAAGGGGTTTTCCTTATTCAATTGCCAGTTGTCTAAAATAAATTACATTAAACATTTTGCTGAGATTCAGCTGTGGTAAATTTAAAGTAAAATAAATATTTCCCAGCCTGAGACCAGTGCAGAGTGAAACTGCGGCCATTGCTTTGCAAGTCAGCATCATTTGTTTATATTTCTTGAAATTGTGGTAAGGACGATGTATGAATTGTTATGTTTAATTCCACAGCAAACAAAATTGGGTATGGATATTGAGGGAAAATGAAGAACATGTCGGTAGTAGACATTGTTGCGTCCTCATCTTAAAATGTATCTAATTGATGTATGTTGTCATGATTATGCTGTTATATTATTAAAGTATTATAGTAGTAAGCCTCTGTGTTCTATGAACACTATTTACATGCCTGAAGCATTTATAATATAAAAAAGAAAAGAGAAAATCATACCAACGGAAATGTGGTTACCCCACATTATTGTATTGAGGAAAAAGATGTAAAGGTACAGTGGCGTATCTGCCATAGGGACCTGAGGTGTGGTCACAGCAAGGAGGGAGTCAAACAAAGTTAGGTGTTTGTGCACCTGTACGGCACGCGAGGCTGACCCCATATCCTGGTAGGAAAATATTAAATAATCTCAGTGAGTAGATGTAAAGCCTGGGTATCCTTTTGTTCCAGCGTTTTATTCCCTGTTACCGACTGGTGGCAGGAAGCCAGCTGAAAGTGAATACAGCCCTCAAGCCTCCATCCAGTCATTTCTACTATTATAAGAACACGGAGGAGCTTGAACGAGTGAAAGAGTCTGCATCTTCAGGAGAGAATTTCCTTATAAATAACCCCAGGTGATGTGCCATACATCTGGGTACATCTGACACTTTTTGTAAAAAAGTAACATTCACTGAGTTTCCCAATGATATTCAGGAATTTCAAGGGGTATGATGACACAACAGCCCCTCATACACAGTGACTCTCCCTTTATAGGATTACAGTTGTAGCTGTGAACTGTTCTTTCAGTGAAAAATATATCTTGACTTTATTTGTGTGGACAGAAAGTCCAGTTGTTTTATTACCTCTTTTCTGTAAACTATCTTGTCCTTATTTTCAAGACCTGTCCAAAAGATATGATTGGACAGGCAGATTAAATTGTAAACATTCAGTTCAAAAGAAAACTTAACACCTGTTTTATTAACTTTCTCATAAAAAAAGTAAAGTGTTTGTGTGTTGTGTACTATCATCTCATTTCTCCCCTAGACAATAGGTACATCATACACCCTACACTAGAGCCAACAGAGAGACCGTGAGAGATCTAGGGAGGTAGCGTTAGGTTCCCTGTACACAATTCATCATCATCATTTATAGAATCAGGGACCTACATTTGCTTGACCTCGCACGGTTACTGCATACACTTATTTCATTCTTTGTTAGGATACCATCATAACCTCCCCAGCAAATCATCTTATTTGCTACATATTTGGTAGGCTTGTCCGAGATTGAACTTTCTACATAAATTGGGGACAGTCTAATTTTCCCAGGGAATCCGCATATAATATATTTGCCCAAGATTTTGGGAAGTGAAGAAAGTGTCAGAAACCCAGATTTAATTAAATAAATTTATAATTAGTTATATTTAGAAACTTTGTTAGTACATTTTTCAGGATGGCAGATCTGGCCAAGTTTCGTTCTGCAGCTGTGCAAGCGGCGAGAGATATGAATATGGAGGGACAAATTTTGGTTGATTATGTCACCTCAGAATGTGACAAATTTATTACTAGGGAAGAACATAGGTTAGCTGAGGAAAGGAGAGTGCAGTTAGAAGATGCTAGGGAGACTAAGAAATTAGAGGCTGATCGAGAGGCTGAGATAAAGAGGCTGCAGTTGGAGGAGAAGAAACTTGAGGCTGAGAAGGAGGCAAAGAAACTTGAACTCGAGGCTGAGAAGGAGGAAAAACGTCTACACAGGGAGGCGGAACGAGAGAAAGAAGAAAGAAGATTGGAGGCGGAAAAGGAAGATAAACGGTTACAGAGGGAACATGAGTTACGACTAAGGGAGCTAGAGCTACAAGGCCATGCTCCGGAAAATGGAACTAGCCCTTCCACTTCCGACTCCGCTGCAAGCCAGGGGGCCTCCTCATCAGCCATGGGGTTCCACTTAGATTATTTTATAGAAAAAGATGATGATATTGAGTCGTATCTAAGCAGATACGAAATATTAGCCACTACTTATGGGTTGGAAAGAGAAAAATGGGGAGTAAAGTTGTCTCAAGGACTTCGCGGTACAGCTTACGAAGTTTTTTCTAAAATGAGTAGGGGTGACCAGGACAACTATGACATGTTGAAGCAAGCTCTTCTGTTAAGATACGAAAAGAACGGAGAATTTTATAGAAAGAAATTTAGGAATGCCAGGCTACTGTCGGGTGAGACCTATCACCAGTTCTCCGCCCGGTTGGAAACGTATATGGAGAAATGGGCTTCTTTGGGGAAAACCCAAGATCTCAAAGAGATGATACTCATTGAGCAGATGAGAGAGTCCATGGCTCCAGACATGAGAAAGTTTCTCATGGAACAGGGTGCGGAGAGACTGGAGGAAATAATAAATATCGCTGAAAGGTATCATGCAGCCCAGGCAGAGGTAGCTGGTATTAAAAAGAAACCAGTAGATCAGTTTAAGGCTCCTCAAACCCATAATAAATTTGATAACAGAGGTAAGCAGAACTTCGATAGGCCTCGAAATGATTATAAAAATAAAACCGCACAATTCAAGGACAGAAGGAATGAGGAAAGAAAACCTCATCATCAAAGTAGATGGTATTGTACTTATTGTAAGAAGGAGGGACATGACATTAAGTATTGTAAAAGTAAACCTGCTGGATTTGCTGCTATGAAAAGGGGAAAACAGGAGGGAAAGGACCAACCTGCTGAACAGCAGGAACCTTATCACCCCTCAGTTTGCGAGGATGTTGTATGCAATGATGTCACCATAAGGTGCCTCTATGATACAGGTTTGGATTTTGAGGCTGTGGTGAGCTCGCACTTGGTGAACCCAGATCAGTATACCACAGAAACAGTGGAGATACAAGGGGCGACCAAGGACCTACCCCTCATGAAACTTCCCATTGCCAGGATACCAGTGAAGACTCGCTATGTGGAAGGGATAATCAGAGCAGCAGTGATAGACGCACCCATCTACCCTCTGATATTGGGGTGTCGTTATGTCTACTTGGGAAATCCAACGAGACCTGTGGTCTTGGCAGCAGTCCAGACCCGATCACAATCCAGAAAGGAAGAAGATGAACCTATAAATACTCATCCCGAAGAGATGAGAAAGGCACAGGCTGAAGATAAGTCACTGAAGCCGTGCTATAAGAAACTCCCAAAGAGCCATACTCCTCCAAATAAAGGAGAATTCTATATGAAGAATAAATTGCTATACAGGAAGGCCGGCACTGGTGCAGCTGGTCATGGTCAGCTGGTCCTTCCTAAATCATATAGAGAAAAAGTGATGGAGTTAGGTCATGCTATCCCCTTCAGTGGTCACATGGGGATTAGTGCAACAGGACAGCGTATAGCTTGTCATTATTTCTGGCCAGGGGTAACGGAAGACATAAAGAGATACGTACACTCCTGCCCCGAATGCCAGAGAGTAGCTCCAAAGCATTGGACTGCTCCCGCAACTCTTTGGGAAATGCCCATAGTGGGAACCCCTTTTGAGAGAGTTGCTGTGGATATTGTGGGACCTCTCACTCGGACCAAGAGGAGGAACAGTTACATCCTTACTCTGGTAGACACTTGTTCTATGTGGGGAGAGGCGGTAGCCCTGTCATCAATCGATTCGAAACATGTGGCAGAGGCATTACTTACGATATTCACAAGGTTAGGTTTCCCGCATCAAATCTTGACAGATAATGGCTCTCAGTTCAAGGGGAAACTAACTGAAGAGGTGTTCAGGTTGTTTCAAGCCAAGCACTTTCATTGTAGCCCGTACCATCCCCAAGGGAACGGCCAGGTAGAGAGGTTCAATGGGACTCTCATTTCTATCCTGAGAAAGCTGGCACATGAGAAACCTGAAACGTGGGACCACTACTTGCCCGCCGCCCTGTTTGCGTACCGGGAAGTACCACATAATTCCACCGGAATGGCCCCCGCAACACTGTTATTTGGTAGGCCAATAAAAAGTCCGTTAGAAGCTTTGTTAAGGACCTGGACTGATGAGAAGGCAGAGGAGACTGTTACCTCATCTTATCAATACGTGAACGAACTGACTAATCGTTTACAAACCGGTTGGAAACTGGCAAATGAAAATTTGAGACAAGACAGGAAAAAGCATGCTGCTTATTATAATCGAAAAGCGAAGGATAGGGAACTTGCTGTGGGGGAGAAGGTACTTCTTCTATTGCCCAGCAGCAATAATAAACTTCAGATCGGATGGCAAGGACCATACACAGTTTTGGAAAAGGTATCCAGAACCAATTATAAGATAGACAAAAAGGGAAAGGAAAAAGTCTATCATGTGAACCTGTTGAAGAAATATCTGGACAGACAAATCCAGGAAGGGACACACTTATTGGCCTTGTCTATTGCAACCGAAATGAAAAATGACCCTCTCTCCTCATTTGAATATCCACTGAAAACCAGTGAAACGTTTGAGCAGGTGAAAATCAGCAATCACTTGACAAAAGGGCAGAAGGAGAAGGTTCGACAGATCCTTGAGAAACATACAGATGTGTTGACAGATAAACCGGGAAAAACCCATTTGTTGGAATATGATATGAAACTACTAGACCCAACACCTATCTGTATGAGGCCCTATTCTATTCCATTCGCTAAGGAGAAAGCTTTAAAAGAGGAGATAGATTATTTGTTACAAGAAGGGATTATTTCTCATAGTGAGTCTCCTTATAGTTCCTGCGTGGTTCTGTTGCGGAAACCATCGGGAGAACATAGACTGTGTATAGATTACAGGAAACTGAATGCTGTCACAGAAGGTCAGGTGGATCCATTACCTGATACTACTCAACTATTTGCCAGGCTGAACAAGGCAAAATATTTTTCTAAGGTGGATCTTAGCAAGGGCTATTACCAAATTCCAGTAAAGCCTGAGGTTCGATCTTATTTAGCATTTAGCACGTCGGAAGGTCAGTATGAGTTCAACATGTTGCCGTTTGGGTTGAAAAATGCTCCGAGTGTGTTTTCAAGGATGATGCGAAAACTGCTGGATCACCTGAAAAATCCATGTATTTCGAATTTTATGGACGATATCCTCATTGCTACGGAAACATTTGAGGAACACGTTACCTCTTTGAATATGCTGTTAGATAGACTCAGAGAGGCTAACTTAACCGCTAGGCCAACAAAATGTTGTATAGGTTGTAAAGAGTTGGAATTCTTGGGACATACTGTGCATCAGGGTAAAAACATTTATTTATACTTGTGCATCAGGGTAGCATGAAAAATTGAAAAAAGCTCCTCGACCCCAAACAAAGAAAGACGTGCGATCTTTCGTGTCGTTGTGTGGTTTTTACCAAAAGTACATTAACAATTTTAACTCAATATGTGCTCCGCTGACAGATTTAACTCGTAAAGGTCAACCTGATAAAATAATTTGGTCTGCTCAGTGCGAATTAGTTTACCAAGAGTTGAAGGAAAAACTTACAAGCAGGCCAGTATTGCAATTGCCTGACTTAACGCACGAATTTATTGTGAGAAGTGACGCAAGCAATGTGGGCCTAGGTGCTACATTGTTGCAAAGGTCTTCCTCACCAGATGAGGAATTGAAACCAGTCGCTTATGCTAGCCGCAAGTTGAACAAGGCGGAAAAAAATTATTCAACAAGTGAAAAGGAATGTCTCGCTTTGATATGGTCTATAAAGAAATTTCAGATTTATTTATATGGCAGGACATTTGTGGTCCAAACGGATCATTCACCTCTTGTGTTCCTGTCACAAGCCAAGCATGAAAATTCCAGATTATTGAGATGGTCTTTATTACTGCAGCCATACTCATTCCGGATAGATTATATCCCGGGTCCGACGAATGTGGGTGCCGACTTTTTAAGCAGACATCCATGTGATGAAAATCAGAGAAACGCATAAGACTTCATTGAGCTAAGTTATCTCGCAGATAATAACCTGCATAGTGATGCATGTTTAAGAGGGGAGGTGTGTGGTAAAATCTGCGAGGATAATTACTCATTTCTATGGATTTTAGTCATAAAAACAACAATAAATAAAACCAGCCCGATTGTGTCTGACGGAATTGCTCTCACACGCCCGCCACTGCCTTTTGTGCAGTGCGAAAAGCCTATAGCATATATAATATACAACGCGCTGCATTTTCGGTTTCGCCAACGTACTACCGATGTTTAAACTTGTAAGATCTGCTGCATACACGGCCGCCTAACCGATAAAATTAATTAATTGGCGGAAGAGCGCCGCACAATACTATCTGAATTAACGTAATATTTTGTTTTTAACAGGTTAATCAGTAGTAAGTCTTACAATTTGGTAGTGAAACACGATAAAATACAAATCATAAAACCCAACTTGTTAACCCGCCACGTCTAACACCCGATTTGCCTGCCACACTCTGCCATGCGTATCTACACGCGGCGGCAAACGTCATCGGAGGCAAACACACAGACAGTATGTCCCCACTCGTTGTAGACGTACTGGCGTCACTAAAACAAGTAGTAGTTGAATCATAGGCTAAGCGGGAGAGGAGAAAGGAGGAAATGGTGGTCTTGTGTAAAATATTATTTGACGAACGAACAGTGACAAAAATGAAAATCTTTATTAATAGGAAACTGAACATAAAACTTATATGATAAGATAGCTGAGACTCCCCTAAGCAAGAATATGTTTTAAATAATATGATAGCCCCAGTATTAGTGAAGTTATGAAGGAAAAATAAAATGTCCAAGACGGTAGACCAGACAGACAGTCAACCTTACTTGAATTTTTTCATAACGTTAAAGGGACGATCGCGTAGAAAGAGGCATTGAGGTGAATATTCAAATTCGCTTGAGTACAGAGAGTATAGGGTGAGAAGGGGGGGGGGCGATAGTAATTTGGTTATCAACGAAACATTTTTGTTGTAATGGCAACTAACATAGGCTAGCCAATTAAATAGCAGACGCGGTGTAGTTTGGAATTGTTTTTTTGTTTTTCAAAAAACTGCATTTTGAAATCTGGTAGTAGCCAGCTTCTGATTGGCTAGTGGTACCCAATATTAGCAAGGGGTTTTCCTTATTCAATTGCCAGTTGTCTAAAATAAATTACATTAAACATTTTGCTGAGATTCAGCTGTGGTAAATTTAAAGTAAAATAAATATTTCCCAGCCTGAGACCAGTGCAGAGTGAAACTGCGGCCATTGCTTTGCAAGTCAGCATCATTTGTTTATATTTCTTGAAATTGTGGTAAGGACGATGTATGAATTGTTATGTTTAATTCCACAGCAAACAAAATTGGGTATGGATATTGAGGAAAAATGAAGAACATGTCGGTAGTAGACATTGTTGCGTCCTCATCTTAAAATGTATCTAATTGATGTATGTTGTCATGATTATGCTGTTATATTATTAAAGTATTATAGTAGTAAGCCTCTGTGTTCTATGAACACTATTTACATGCCTGAAGCATTTATAATATAAAAAGAAAAGAGAAAATCATACCAACGGAAATGTGGTTACCCCACATTATTGTATTGAGGAAAAAGATGTAAAGGTACAGTGGCGTATCTGCCTTAGGGACCTGAGGTGTGGTCACAGCAAGGAGGGAGTCAAACAAAGTTAGGTGTTTGTGCACCTGTACGGCACGCGAGGCTGACCCCATATCCTGGTAGGAAAATATTAAATAATGTCAGTGAGTAGATGTAAAGCCTGGGTATCCTTTTGTTCCAGCGTTTTATTCCCTGTTACCGACTGGTGGCAGGAAGCCAGCTGAAAGTGAATACAGCCCTCAAGCCTCCATCCAGTCATTTCTACTATTATAAGAACACGGAGAAGCTTGAACGAGTGAAAGAGTCTGCATCTTCAGGAGAGAATTTTCTTATAAATAACCCCAGGTGATGTGCCATACATCTGGGTACATCTGACACTTTTGTAAAAAAGTAACCTTCACTGAGTTTCCCAATGATATTCAGGAATTTCAAGGGGTATGATGACACAACAGCCCCTCATACACAGTGACTCTCCCTTTATAGGATTACAGTTGTAGCTGTGAACTGTTCTTTCAGTGAAAAATATATCTTGACTTTATTTGTGTGGACAGAAAGTCCAGTTGTTTTATTACCTCTTTTCTGTAAACTATCTTGTCCTTATTTTCAAGACCTGTCCAAAAGATATGATTGGACAGGCAGATTAAATTGTAAACATTCAGTTCAAAAGAAAACTTAACACCTGTTTTATTAACTTTCTCATAAAAAAAGTAAAGTGTTTGTGTGTTGTGTACTATCATCTCATTTCTCCCCTAGACAATAGGTACATCATACACCCTACACTAGAGCCAACAGAGAGACCGTGAGAGATCTAGGGAGGTAGCGTTAGGTTCCCTGTACACAATTCATCATCATCATTTATAGAATCAGGGACCTACATTTGCTTGACCTCGCACGGTTACTGCATACACTTATTTCATTCTTTGTTAGGATACCATCATAACCTCCCCAGCAAATCATCTTATTTGCTACAATGAACTCAACAAGTACACAAGTGATCTCCATGGAAGCAAAAAGCAATCACTTGTAACCATCAAAGCCCCAGCACAATGATGCTAATTGCGTGATGAAATACATTCAGCTTCCCCTCTCTCCCCTCTTCCTGTCTGGCTTAGATCACACTAGTTCTCAGCGAACGTCTTCAGAGCAGCTAATGTTAGTTAATTGTCTCCTTAACACAAACAGACATTTCCTGAGAAAGCCATTAAATTTTGAAAGTCTCGTTGCATCGTCCACTTTTTAATCTCCTCTCTTAGAATTGGTTGTATTTAATAGCCCAGTTGGTTTTATTCGTGTGACGTGGCACTTTTAGAGGCTGCTTTTGTTTTTTGATGCGTGTGTCAGTTATTCTTAGAAACAAAATTTAGTTGCGTTTAGTTTAGTTGTGTTGTGACAATAATTATTTGAAATGTTGTGCTAAGCCGTGGGGGTTAATGAGAATAAGTAATTTAAGCTTTACTAAGAAAAAGGCCAAAGGAATTATCTACGTCACGGACACACAGTCTTCGTCGGGGACAAAACAAAAGCAGAGAGATGGAAGTGAGAGCTGGAGCTAAATACACAAAAAATCCCTACAAGATTTGAATCATTCATATACTTTAGCAGCAGTGTAGAGAGAGTTGGAGGAACAGACAATGATATCAAAACAAGAATACAAAAGGTTAAAGGAGCTTTCATTGCACTGGGGAATATATTTAGATCAAGAGAATATAAAAAATAAGAATCTTCAACTCAAATATTAAGTCAGTCAGGTTGTATGGCTCTAAAACATGGAGAACAACAAAAATAACAACCCCCCCCCCCCCCCCCCCCCCCCCCCCCCCCAAAAAAAAACAGACTGTCTCATTTGAGTGACTGCCTGGAATAGAAGAATTGAAGGGGTGCGACAAGGTCACCAATGTGGAACTGGTGACAAGAACCAGACACGTGCCAGTAGACCAAAGGATGAGGAAAGGACTGGCGATGGATAGGACAACACATTGAGGAAACCTGTTTATAACATTACCAGGCAGCTCTTGTTGAGGGATCCCCGAGGTAGAGAAGTAGTTGCAGAAATTAAAATAATGAGAAAGACATAGAAAAATCTGGAGCTGATTGGCACACTATAGGAGAACTTGGTGTGTGTTTTTTGACGACCTATGTTCCTTGTGGAGCTAAGGGATATTGATTGATTTGCCCTAAATTTAAAAATAATTAGTCGCTGGTAGATCGAAGTATCAGCTTTGTGGTCACGTTGGAATGTTCCCATGAGAATTACTGTTGTGTTGTGGAAAATAATTTGACATTTTTTTTTCAAAGGTTTTTATAGTCATATGTTGTGTGTATGATGTATTTAAGTGTGTCATTTGTAAACTTTCAATTATATTTTTGCAGCTAGTGTTGTGATAATGATACTTTCTGAGTGACTGAAATATTTTTTGTGGTGCTAAGTTGTGTCACTGATAGTTTAAAACTCGTTGTTTGGTTGTGTTGTGTCAATGAAAATTGGACATGTTATTGTTTTGTTGTTATGTTGTGTCAGTGTTCATTTGAAATGTCTTTAACGTGCTGTGCTTTTGCTTTGATAAAAAGAAATATTATTGTATTATATTAATGTTAAATTGAAAATGTTGCGTTACTTAACAGCTTGAAATTATATTTTTGTATGTTGCATGGATAAAAATGTCAGATGTTGTTTCGTATCATGAAATGTTTTTGTCATGCTGAATCAAAATAAAGTTTAAAAGTTGTGTGTATCAGTGATTATTAGAAATTTTGTTGCGTTGTGTTGGTGGTTATATGAAATCTCGTTGCATATTATAGGACCCTGTTATTGTTCTTGTTATGGTCTTGTATTTTGCTATTGCTGCTGCTGCGTTGATGATAGGTGCACGTGTTGTAACTGTATAAAGGCGTTGTGACTTGTTACTGATAGTGTGATAGATGTCGTTGTGTTTAGATGCTGGTTTTTGCTTTTGTTATGCATAATGTATTTGAATGGCTCCATTTTAAAAAACAAAGTTACCCCCCTTATTGATGCATTTAGGCACATCTCGAGTTATCCTTATATGACCACCAGCTAAGCACAATGCTACAGTATTCAAATATGGATGTCAACCTGTCTGTGAGGCTAATTACACCCGCATTGACTCTTAAAATCATCCACACACTTCCAGGGATTCACCCTGGGGTGAAACATATTGAGAACCCGGCATTGCACAAAGGTTGAAGAAGTCACTTGAGCCCCACACGTAACTCTGGCTTTTTACCTGGTTGGCTGCATGCAGCAAGATTTCACTATGTTAGACAGGGTAGCTGAGAAGTGGCTCTGTGTAGGACGTGACAGTTCCTTCGGAGAGCCAAGAATCAGAGCTCAGTACTTAGTCCCCGCATATTTGGAGAGCTCCCTTGGATGGCGGGCAATGTACATTATGCTACACGAAAAACGAAGATTATGTAACTAAAACAAAAGCGGATACTACTTATTAACTACTAAAGATACAAATATTCAATTAGTTGTAAAGGTCAAGTGTGGTTATCCGATAGCTATACTGTTATCTGATTCGTTTCTTTCAGTATTAGGTCCACCTTAACCAGTTAAACATTTTACTTTCTCATTATCGTCAAATCTCCCGTATAACATGTTACCTTCTCTTCATCCGCAACACTAATATTTATCGTACCACCGTCTCATTATCATCAACACTACCATTTAACTTTCTACATTCTCTCCATCAGCTATACTACAATTTAACATACTACTTCCTCTTCATCGTCAACACTTCAGTTAACACTCTACTTTCTCTTCTTCCTAAACACTACCAGTTAACATACTAATTCCTCTTCGTAGTCAACACTTCAGTTAACAATATACTTTCTCTTCTTCCTGAACACTACCATTAAACATTCTACATTCTCTTCATAATCTATAATACCAATTAATGTTCTACATTCTCTATATCATCTATACAACCTGTTAACACATACCAGTTATTATTCTACATTCTCTATATCATCTATACAACCTGTTAACACATACCAGTTATTATTCTACATTCTCTATATCATCTATACAACCTGTTAACACATACCAGTTATTATTCTACATTCTCTATATCATCTATACAACCTGTTAACACATACCAGTTATTATTCTACATTCTCTATATCATCTATACAACCAGTTAACATATACCAGTTAATTTTCTACATTCTGTATATCATCTATACAACCAGTTAACATATACGAGTTAATTTTCTACATTCTGTATATCATCTATACAACCAGTTAACATATACCAGTTAATTTTCTACATTCTCTATATCATCTATACAACCAGTTAACATTCTGCCTCCTCTTTATCATCTACATGACCAGTTAGTATTCTTCTTTTTCTTTATCGTCTATACTACCAGTTAATATTGTACTTACACTTTATGCCCGTCTATGGTTCGATCCCCAGATGAGGTGGGATTTTTTTAGGCCGCAAACGGCTCCTGGGTCGACCCAACCCCAAATGGGTACCAGAGCAACTCTGGGAAGGTTAAGGCGGCCGGCGTGATGCTGACCACATCACCCCTAGTGTGCCGACGGTCAAGAAAATATGGGCCTAACACCATATTCCCAATATGCCTCAATGGGCGTGTAACGGGATCCTTTACCTTTACCTACCTTACCGTTAACCGTTCTACCTCCTTTAACATATCAGCCGGCTACGAACTCCTTTACCTAATATCCATTTTTACTATCGCTTCTCTAGGCACTCGCTTATTTCCAACACATTAACGTTCAGTTTTCGTTTTCGCTAATTAGCACGACGCACACTACACATCAAACAACGTTAGACTTAATGTCTTTGATAACTCTTCTCGAGGACTGTTAGGGAAAACACTTGAGAGTATTTTTTCTTCACACTCTGATCTCGAAGGAAATATTTTAACATATCCTGATACCGTTCTGATTCTAAACAGTGATTACAAAGTAGAACATAACGCACGTAGATGCTCTTCCTAAAATGTAAGATATATTATTTAATTAAGAAATTGGGTAAAGATAATTGGCGCTGTGTTCTCAACATTTGTGCTTATTTGCTTTTTCTAGTTTCGTGATGTAGTATTCTATAGGAGGCTTGAGTATATCGTGACAACATGAACGATGGAAGGAAAGAGATGGAGGACGACAGAGAGAGAGAAGATACGAGACAGTTTGACGTCATTGCATGTGCAGAAGTCAACAACAGAGTTGATAAATAGTACTGTAGACATGAAGTTATGGAAAGACATGATCGTCTACGCCACCAGGCATGGTACTTGAAGAGAGACGAAGAAGATGTATAGCTCCAGCAACATTGATATAACATGTGCTTAGGAGATGGACGTTGAGGGGCATGATAGGAACGGGAAAGACTCAAGGAGCATAATAACAGTAAGAATGACTCACGGAATGTTATAACACCAGGAAAGACTAAAGGAATATGCTAGCTACGGGAAAGACTCACTGAATGTTATAACAACAGGAAAAACTAAGGGAATATGCTAGCTACGGGAAAGACTGAGGGGACATTATAACAATGGGAAAGACCCTGGGAACGGGTTAACAACGGGAAGACACTGGGAACATGATAACAGTGGGAAAGACATAGGGGGCATTATAACAATGGGAAAGATCCAGGGAACGTGGTAACAACGGGAAGACTCGGGGAATACGATAGAAGCAGGACAAACTCAAGGAACACTATAACTTATTTCAGCATTGCCAGATCTTGTGCTCTTTAAAATGCTGTAATCGTAGCCTATCTGGCAACGTTATGGCGATGTGTTTGTACCATTTTATTTTCTGTCTGCGTAGCCCTCGTGTGGTGTTGTTGCCATCAACTTGCTAAGGATCTTGTTTCGTCTGGTGACACTTCATCTGTTTTACTCGTCTCCAATAACACACTACTTTCTTCTTCTCCAGATCACTGCTCCTGTGAGCAACAATTAACATTTTCTTTGCCGCTTCTCATCCTTCTGCTGCTTCCATTTGTCAGCTGCCATCAGTATGTTCAAAAACACTCCTTTTTTAGGTCTAAGCCCTGAAACAATTTTGATTTTTCATTTTTAACAAGTTACCTCATCGCATTTCGCGCCGTGAGTGCTTGTTTGTTCCAACTCCAAAATGACATTTTGAAAGAAAACAAGGAGGATATTTTTGTGTATTATGGTTTTATTAAATGTTTTATAAAATGAAACAAAAGTGAGATCCCGCACAGCTTAGGAGGGGGTACAATCATAATGAATAACATGTTACATAGCAGATGTGTTATGCCCCTTTCTGTTTGTAGTGATAACTCCAGAAATATAAAAAAAACTAGAATTAGAACAACCAAGCACTTGCGGCTTGATATGACAGCAATATGGATCAAACGACAATATTAATAACGAGAGTGGTGATCATGTCGATGACGACAATGATGAAAATTAGATGATGATAGAACCAGATTATTATTTTTATATTTGATGATTGAATTTTAGTAATGACATTGAAAATGAAATATAGCTGTCCAATGACGTCCTAGAACCTCTCACACTGAGCAGTCCCTAGGCAATTAGGTGTTGTCCCGCCCCTGTCCGCTTTCCCCATTGGGTGCATGTGGATTAGGGTCAAACCCGAACTGTGGATAGAACATTTTGCACCATGCAATAATAAAAAAGCATGAAAAAATAGAAATAAACTATCAGATTGAGATATTGGAACGTCCGGACCATGTTGACTGGACTATCAGAAAACCTGCAAGCCATAAACTATGTCACGAAGAAAGCCATAATCAATGGTAAACTTAAACGACTTCATGTGGATATAGCTGCACTTCAGGAAACGCGCCTGGTAGGCTCTGCAACGGTGAGCGAGAAAGATTACATGTTTTAGTAGCAAAGGAAAGATCTTAATAAATCTAGAGAACACGGAGTAGGTTTAGTGGTTAAAAAGTCAATAACCAAAATGGTTGAACCAGGTAAGATTGGGTCAGAACGCCTGGTAACGCTCCGCCTGCAAACTAGTGCAGGTCCCATCACCTTTGTCAATGTGTATGCTCCTACTCTGTACTCTGCCTCAGAAGCTAAAGACGAGTTCTACGAGAATCTAGCAGCAGTCATCAAAAGCATACCTAGGCAAGAACAACTTGGTGACTTCAACGCTAGAGTGGGTGCCGATGTTTCATGGCCTTCATGTCTAAGCAGGTTTGGTATTGGCAAGATGAATGAAAATGGACAACAGAGTTGTGTGTCCATCATGACCTCTGCGTGACCAACACCTACTTCAAGACAAAGCTCCAGAAAAGGTGTCATGGAAACACACACAATCAAAGCACTGGCATCAACTTGATCTGATTCTTGTCAGAAGGCCACTTCTCATCTCCGTGCTCTCCACGCGCTCGTAATATAATGCAGACTGTTTAGTTTGGTTTGGTTTTCAGATCTATCTTCATTGCACACGGACTACTCCATCAGTGCTTTGGTCTCCTCCCTTAGATCACACAAGGAGGATCTCAGCACAGTGCACGAACTCCGTAGCACCGGCGAGAGTCCCAATGTGTGTACATATTATCACACATTCTATAAATATTTTTGTGGTAGGTAGGTTTTTAATTTTTAAATTTTGCCAGGGCAGCAGCCTGATAGGCCTACTCTTTACGATTTCCAACTGCCGTGGGATTTTTAACGTGCGCAACTTGCACACGGGACCTCCTTTTTTTCGCCCTTATCCGAGAAGGCAAGGCATCCGATCTCACTACCCAGGAGACGGGGGGGGGGGGGGAGAGAGTATGACATTATTAGGACCACTGATATAGATCCCTCCTGGGTTTGCTGCGAAATCAGAGCACAACAAAGAAAACTCCATCATGTCAGACTTGAAGGGAAACCACGCATTGATATAAGCAAGATGTCAGACCCTGTCATAATCGCTCAATTTACTACGACCTTCAAGAAAGCACTCAGTAGCATACATCATGGTGATACTATTACAGAGAACTGGGAGCACCTGCGGAACACCATTCATAGTACTGCCGCTCGCTCCCTTTGGTGAGAAAACAGCGAAGTCAAATGACTGGTTTGATACTTCGTCAGATGTGATGATACCTGTCATTAAAGTTAAACGCAGTGCTGCGATTGAATAAAATGATCATCAAGTGCTAGAACCCTACAGATCCTGAAGGCTACGCGAAGCAAAGTCCAACAAACTGCTCGACGCTGTGCAAATGACTATTGGCTCCAGCTCAGTGAGAGCATCCAGATCGCAGCGCAAACAGGCAACATTAGACAAATGTATGACGGTATAAAGAAAGCCCTTGGTCCCCAAAAGAGTAAGATGGCACCGCTTAAAACCATCAGCGTGGAGAAACTAACCGATAAAGGTAAACAAATGGAGAGGTAGGTCGAGCACTACTCTGGGCTTTACGCTAGAGAAAATACCGTCGCGTCTACAGCCCTTGACGCTGTCAAATGTCTGCCAACTATAGAGGAGCTGGATGCTGAACAAACATTGGAAGAACTCAACAAGGCCATTGATAGCTTGGCATCTGGCAAAGCACCAGGCAGTGATGGGATTCCTCCCGATTTAATCAAATGCTGTAAGAGCACACTATTTCAATCATCCCTAAAGACATGCGAGATGCCACGATTGTAACACTGTATAAAAATAAAGGAGACAGAAGGGATTGCAATAAATACAGAGGCATCTCTCTTCTTAGTATTGTTGGTAAGGTTTTCGCCAGAGTCATCTTATTACGACTACACAAATTACCTGAGCTCATATATCCAGAGCCACAGTGTGGATTCCGAGCTGGTAGATAAACAATAGACATGATCTTTTCTCTCCGCCAACTTCAGGAAAAATTAAGAGAACAGAAAACGTCTTCATATATCGCCTTTATAGACCTCACAAAGGCATTAGACATGGTTAGCAGGGATGGACTATTCAAAATCTTCCTGAAAATAGGCTGCCCCACTAAATTTTTGGAAAAGGTAAAGTCATTCTACGAAGAAATGATGGGAACAGTACAATATGCTGGAAGCACATCACAGTCCTTTGACATACGCAGTGGCGTCAAACAAGGCTGCGTCCTGGCTCCAACCCTGTTCGGGATCTCCTTTGAAGATGCAACTGACACTAGGTCAGATAGCCGACTGTTTAACCTCGCAAGGCTGAAGGCAAAAAAAAAAAAACGAAGCGTCACTATAAGAGACTTGTTATTCGCTGATGACGCTGCAATCGTCACTCAAAGTCAACAGGAGCTTCAATGCTTGATGAATAGCTTCACCAAGCATATACGGACTTTGGCCTCACATTACGTCTAAAGAAGACACATGTGCTGGATAGGATGTGGGTGTTGCACAAGTTATCACTATCGATAACTATAAATTGGCAGTGGTGCACCATTTCACATACTTTATGTCACGGAATTCCCACCCCTGTGGTCCAACAGTGGCCAAAACTCAAGAGTATCTAATATGGGCCTTCAAAGATGTCTACCTTCGCACAAGACTACTCTTGGCAGAGTTGTAGATAGAAGGATATGAGGTTAATGATGCTTCCATCTCAAGGTAATATTCATAAGACATTTCCGAAGTCAAGAGCAATGCTGCATTGGCAGCGCAATTGTTAACTTATATCGGCCCGCCGCCTTTTATGAAGAATTCAGCAATTATTAATTTCAGCTCGTTCAAACCCTCACCATGATTTACTCAGTGGAATTCTTATTATTATTGTATAGCTGTTTAGAGTGTATTTAGCAAACTGACTGCGACAAACATGCAGTACATTCAAAATGATTAAATCGACTTTAAATTTGTATATTTACAAGTAACATCACCGGTATCAATACCTTGTCGAGGTATGGCGGCTTGCGTACACTGATTACCCCCAGAGCTATGCCAGCGGTAGTTTTACTGCTGGAAGGTTCTACCAAGCTGGACAGGTTTGCGCGGGCAGGGGTCAGACTAAAGCAGACACCCTGGTCCTCCAGGTTGGGGGTTTTAGCATAGGGCTGACACCCCTGTCTATGTAAAAAGAAACAAAGTTACGGAAACAAAAACAAATCAACAAACTTTGCTGCGGGACGGACATCCGGAGTCTGAGACTCGTATGACTGTCAGTGGTGAAAGCTAAAAGGAAACCACTGATACGAAAACGGACGTCCTGACCGCAAAACGTGAAACAAGAATAGGATTTTGGAATGTCAGGACAATGAACGAGACGGGTAAACTAAAAGAGGTCACATGAGAAATGAGAAACTATAGATTCACATTCTAGGGATAAGCAGGAGCAGATGGACAGGGGCAGGAAAAGTTAAAACAGCAACAGGAGAAACAGTACTTTACTCTGGAAGAGAGGATGGATAGCACAATGAAGGTGTAGCCATTATTCTACAGAAAGGAATAGAAGGGACATTACTGGAATGGAAACCCATCAACAACAGACTGATAAGAATACGATTGAGAGGGAGATAAGAATAAGAGGGAGATTCACCAAAACTACAATAATACAATGCTACGCACCAACGAATGACAGCGATGAAGAGGTGAAGGATGAATTCTATCAACAACTGCAGAAAGAAATGGCAGACACACCTTGATATGATCCTATCGTAGTAATGGGAGACCTCAATGCGAAAGTTGGAACACACAATACGTATTATGAAAGAGTAATGGGGAAATGCGGCAGCGGAACAGCAAACGAAAACGGGTATAAATTAATAAGTTTTTGCAGCATTAACAACCTGGTCATTGGAGAAACACTTTTCCCACACAAAGAAATTAACAAATCAACATGGGAATCACCAAATGGTCGGGACAGAAACCAGATAGACAACATTAAGATTAATGGTAGATGGAGACATGCATTACAAGATGTGAAGGTAAGAAGAGGTGCGGATGTGGGAAATGATCACCATTTAGTAGTAGCAAAACTGAAAGTGAAACGCAGAACGGCTGGACCAACTGTAACTACACAGAAAAGGTTTGAACATCAGCAAATTGAAGGACCCCCTTACCAGAAAAGCTTTTGCGGCTGATATAAACAAGCGACATCAATTTGCCAAAAGTCAGGAAAAGACATTGACTGATGATATAGACCAGACATTCAACACCATTTCAACAATATATAAGGAAAGCAGCAAATCATGCTTGGGATTCCAGGAAAGGAAGAAGCAAGACTGGATAACACCAGAAACATTAAACACCATAACAATGAGAAAGGAAATGAAAAAAAAAAAAAGAAAACAGAAGCGAAGTCCCCCAGGCTAAAGCAACTATTTAGAGAACAGTACAGTCAGCTGGACAAGAAAGTTAAACGCCAAACCCGAGCCAACAAAAGGAATTTCCTAGACGATCTTGCAAGGCAGGCAGAAGAGGCAGCAAGGGGACAACACCAACGGAGTGGAACAAAGGAATAATTTTCAAATTGCCCAAGAAGGGAGATCTTGCAGACTGCAACAACTGGAGAGGAATCACTCTTCTCTCAGTTCCCAGCAAAATACTAGGCAGGATAATTATACAGAGAATTTCAAAAGCAGTAGACCACAAACTGAGGAAAGAACAAGCAGGATTTAGAAAGAACAGAAGATGTGTAGATCATATATTTACCCCCAGGAACATTATAGAGCAGTGCTCAGAATGGCAGACACAGATATACATGAATTTCGTTGATTTTGAAAAGGCTTTTGACAGTATACATAGAGACAGTTTATGGAAAATACTGAGGGCTTATGGAATTCCAAGCAGCATAGTGTCAATCATAAAAGGCCTCTATGCCAACTTTACGTGTAGCGTTGGGCAGATCAACCTAACCTTTGAGGTGAAGACAGGAGTACGACAGGGATGCCCCTTATCAACCACTCTATTTTAAACAGTCATAGACTGGGTGATGCGCCAGAAAACAGAGGGCAGTCCAAGAAGAATATGACGGACTACATTTTCTACATTGGAAGATCTGGAATATGCAGATGACATTGCACTACTAGCCCATTCACATTAACACATCCAGGAAAAAACGGATAGACTTAATAAATATAGGGGAGCCGCGGTAGCATAGTAGTTAGTGCACTGGCTTCCTAGCTCAGTGGTCTATGGTTCGATCCCCAGATGAGGTGGGATTTTTTAGGCCGCAAACGGCTTCTGGGTCGACACAGCCCCAAACGGGTACCAGAGCAACTCTGGGAAGGTTAAGGTGGCCGGCGTGATGCTGACCACATCAACCCCTAGTGTGCCGACGGTCAAGAAAATATGGGCCTAACACCATATTCCCAATATGCCTCAATTGGCGTGTAACGGGATCCTTTAGCTTTACCTTAATAAGTATAGCCAGCAGGTGAGCATGAACATCATTCTAAAGAAGACAGAGGTCATGACGCTCAATGTGAGCAACCCTGAGCCCATATCAGAAAGGAATCAGCAACTGGAACAGACAGACACCTTCACATACCTAAGATGCATAGTAACACCAGGCGGCGGAACAAGCTAAAGACACCAACAACAGAATGAACAAAGCAAGAACAGCCTTTTTTAGTCTAAACAACATCTGGAAGTCCTCTCAGTACAGCACAAAATTAAGATAATATCAGAGCTGTGTGCTTTCTGTGCTTCTATATGGTGCGGAATGCTGGAGAGTTACAGAGAAGGAAATGTCGAAATTGTCCTCTTTTCACACAACATGCCTAAGAAAAATTCTCCGAATCTTTTGGCCGAATACCATCACCAACCAAGATCTGCTTACTCGGAGCAAGCAAGGGGACATGCACACAATCATACCTGGCAGACGCTGGAGCTGGGTTGGCCATGTCCTCAGAAGAGACCCCGATGCCATCACAAGAACAGCTATGCTATGGACCACTGAATGAAAACGAAAGAGAGGCCGACCAAAAACAACTTGGCGGAGGACTGTGGAGGCTGAGATGCAAAGAATAAACCAGAGTTGGGGCACTGTACGAAGAATGGCCACCGACCGAGCAAAGTGGAATCAATTTGTTGTTGCCCTACAAGACGCCACTAGGCGTGATGGCTACTGACTGCTTTGACGGTCGGCCGCTAAGGATCAAAGAAGAAGGTTTTAACAAGGTTTTAAAGAAATGAATAATTATTTATAAAAAGACGTTTATCATCGCTGTTGTGATGGAAGGTTAGTTTTTAAAGGAGGCCACTTGGCAGCTTTTCTGGGTTACTTAGCTGTCAGTGACGGTCCTGCTCCTTATGATGGTTTGGTTCTGGGAAGACTGATAACGCTGGTCAAGGTTGTAGGGCGCAGCACGTTCCTAGAAGTGTCAGGGAGTGTCTACGAAGTTGGTCCCTTGTCTTAAAGCTCAGGCCACATTTCCCTTCTTGTTCCAGAGATAGTACCCTCAACTGGTACCAGGAACAACTATAGAAAAAGAATAGAAACAAAACGCTCTCCTGAGTACTGCGTTTTCCGACACATAGTTATGGGTCTTTTTCTCCTATTCCACCATCCCATCTACCTCAGACTTTACCATCGAAGGGAATTGAACATAATCCCTCGAGAGAAACTTTCTTTACATTTAAATTGAATAGCTTTATATTTACTTTACATTCAAATGAAAATGTTAATAGTATAGATAGAATATGTTTATATTAACATCTACACTGATTGAAAAGTGTTCACAATGTAGATTGAATATGTTTTCATTTAAATCTACTCTGATTGAAAAGCTTTGAAACTTTCATTAATTTTAAAGTGAATATGTATACACAGACATTTACACTGGTTTGAAAATGTAGACATTAAAATTAGAATTACACTAGTAATACAAACATCAGAAATATGTAATTACAAACATTAGAATTAGTTACTTCGAAATCCATCCCCTGCAGAACCACTTCCGATGGTTTTGGCCATGTCTGCAGAATAGGAGACGATCGGCTACCACGGCAGATATTGGAAACAAAGAGCCAAGAATCCTGACCTCCAGGACGACTAAGAGTTTGCTGGGAGGACAACATCAGACAATCTCTTAAGAACCTAGGACTGGGTTGGAACCAGGTCAAAAGGAAGACAGCTGATAGGATAGCTTCTTTCTGGATAACCTCCACACTCTAAAGTAGAAGAGGATCAACTAAGTAAGTAAGTACGAGTTGGTTACATCGTACATCCATCAGATTTGGATGCCTATTTGTGTATGAATGAATTACGCACATACATCAAATTTTGTTATTCATAATCATCAGAAGTAAGTACGACATCCAGAATCAGATGTGTGCAAACATCAGAACGTCAACACCGAGTGCTATCGAGGGAGGCGGCGACGGAGGCGGCCCACACATGTAAGTACCCATCACTAGTTGTGTGAAAAACGTCTGCTGGAACTGTCACTGATAAATGTTACTTCTTGGTCTATTTGCTCTTCACATTTGTCTGTACGTGTCATCTGGTTCTGAAGGCCATTGTGGACTCAAGTTAACTGCTTCAATGCACGATATACATTTAAATCTTTCTGGATGCGTCTCTTGTCCATTTCTGTATTTCCACACACACACACATACGCACGCGCACACACGCGTGCACACTCACACACACATATTCAACACACATACTGAAACATATACTGCATAGTTTTTGTTATGTTCTGCATTATTTCTTATTTTCTTTCATTTTTTAAACCTCGTCTAGTCTTGTCTCCTTCAATATTTCGTTGTAATCTAACTGGGACAGATGTCTCATTAAATGTGAACTACCATATGTTATCGGTGTGGTCTAATATCTGGCAGATTACCTATTTTAACTTCATTATTTTCAAAAAGTGGAAAGAGTTTGCTTCTGTCCTATAAAACGCCATTAGGCGAGATGGTCATTGATAGCTTTTCTCCGACAGTGGTTAAGAATCCAAGAAGAAGATTTTCCACTAAACGTATTACGTTTATCTGTTAAATATTCTTCCACAGGATAATGATTGTATAGTTCCACAGGATATCAAACTCGGACATTTTATCCTATTTTCAGGAAAACAGGAATCTTCGTCTTGTTTTCTTTTTGTCACTACTCTCAAACTACAACCCTTACTTGATCACGTCTACACATAAGGTGTACACTTTATTGTCAATAACTGAAATGTGTTACCAACTCTGTTAGCAGTTTTGAAGATAACAGTTCTCAATTCGATATACACTAAACAGAAACTAGGAGGGAGACTTGGATAACTGGATAAAACGTCTCTTTAGAAAAAAAAAAAAAGAAAAAAAACTTGTCAAAACTTAATAGGTAAAATAAAAACTAAGGACAAATTCAGTGTAAATATTTTATATACAATTGTCCAATGATGTGTAAATAAAGTGCCAATGTTTGACTGTCTTTGTTGGTTGGGGAAGAATCGTATATATCGGTTTTGAGTTTAGGAAGATCGTTTTTATGAGGCCATTTGCAAATTTGACAAACTATACAATCATTATCATCATGTTCCGTTGCAGTGCTCATGGGAGCATGGAGCTACCGTTACACTGCTCATGGGGGCATGGCGCTACCATTGTAGCTAGTCCCGAAGGAACCCAGTGCTAATTATTGACATGCTCTTGCAGGTGTGGTTTCTGTGGGAATATGTTTTATATGATGAAGTTGCCAGCTCCATACACAACCTCATGTTAGTCATCTTGAACCTCAAGCCTGAGAGGATGATGTAGTATCTTAATGTTTCTGCATCTCATCAGTGACCCCCGGGTATTACACGGGGCAGCCATTCAATGCTTCTTGTAAAAACACGTCCATCACGTGACGTTTCAAGATAAATCTAGACTCAGAACCATAACTCACACACGAATTGTAAGAACTTTACACAGCTCATAACTAAGAATCCGAGACAGACAGACAGACAGAACACAGACAGACACGTGGGCAGATAGACATTATATATATATATATATATATATATATATATATATATATATATATATATATATATATATATATATATATATAGATATAGATGTATGGATGGATGGATGGATAGAAAGATGGATTTATAGATAGATAGATAGATAGATAGATAGATAGATAGATAGATAGATAGATAGATAGGTACGTAGGTAGGTAGGTAGGTAGGTAGGTAGGTAGGTAGGTAGATAGATAGATAGATAGATAGATAGATAGATAGATAGATAGATAGATAGATAGATAGATAGATAGATAGATAGATAGATAGATAGATAGATAGATAGATAGATGGATGGATGAATGGATGGATGGATGGATGGATGGAGGGGAGGGAGGGAGGGATAGATAGATAGATAGATAGATAGATAGATAGATAGATAGATAGATAGATTGATAGATAGATAGATAGATAGATAGATAGATAGATAGATAGATAGATAGATAGATAGATAGATAGATAGATAGATAGATAGATAGATAGATAGATAGATAGATAGATAGATAGATAGATAGACAGACATAGATAGATAAATAGATAGATATATATATAGATAAATAGATAGATAGATAGATAGATAAATAAATAGATAGATAGATAGATAGATAGATAGATAGATAGATAGATAGATAGATAGATAGATAGATAGATAGATAGATAGATAGATAGATAGATAGATAGATAGATAGAAAGACAGGTAGACAGACAGGCAGACAGACAGACCTATGCTCTTAGGGTTATTATGGGTATTGAATGATTGATTACATACAAGTCAGAAACTGTGCTGCCATCAAGCCTACACCCAACTATTAACATTACAATGAACATCGTAACAAATATGTCACATTACACCCTAACAATAGCGTACTTTACAAATGTAATTTCTTAAAACTGTATTGCATGGTACTTCAAAACTTCACTTCTTACAACCGTATATATAGCTACTAGGCGTTATTGCTAATCTTCCAAAACAAACAAACACACACACACAAACAAACACACACACAAACAAACAAACACACGCGCGCGCACGCACACGCGCACGCACGCACACGCGCACGCACACACACATACACACATGCACACACATACACGCACATGCACATATATATACACATACACACATACACATACATACACACATACATACACATACATACACACAAACACACACATACACACATACACACTCACATACACGCATACACACACATACACACATACACACACATGCACACACATACACACACAAATACACACACATACACAAGCACACACATACACACATACATACACACACACACACACACTCACACGGACAGTAATTTTACTTGCACAAATTATAGCACACAAACTACCAACTTCCGATTGAGCAAACTTTCTGGACAGTTAAACGCTTATTGTCTTCTAGTCCACAAGAAAAGCGCTGTTCGTGAATTGATTGGCTATTACCACTGACATAGAATTAACAATTACCACTGACATAGAATTAACAATTACCACTGACATAGAATTAACAATTACCACTGACATAGAATTAACAATTACCACTGACATAGAATTAACAATTACCACTGACATAGAATTAACAATTACCACTGACATAGAATTAACAATTACCACTGACATAGAATTAACAATTACCACTGACATAGAATTAACAATTATCACTGACATAGAATTAACAATTACCACTGACATAGAATTAACAATTACCACTGACATAGAATTAACAATTACCACTGACATAGAATTAACAATTATCAGTAACATGTTTCCCGTCATAGATATTTGCAGTGGTGACTCCATACTCCACAGAGAAAAGAATTAACACGAATACTGAAGTTAACAGTGACACAGTGGTGGATGTTAACAGTAACATAGAGGTGGATTTACTAAAGAGTAAAATGCAGTAAAAACACTTTTAGGTGAACACACGTCAGTCATAACATGAAACAGGAGACACAGAGAAGATAAACACAACATCAACTAGAATTAACCGAAAGAAAAAGGTAATGCAAATGAGCAGTTACTAGTACAATAGAATTTAAAAAGAAAGAAATTTAAAACACCAACAAAAAATAAAAGAATAACTAACACTGAAATTTAACACGTACAAAAAAAAAATTAGTAGACAGATTTAAATAGTTTTTTCAACACATTAACATTAAAAAAACTGGGAGAGGAAACAAGGATGACTGGTGTGAGCAAGAGAACGGATATTCGGCAGAACGCACTTATGAACGTTGGAAGAGCAGCGTGACTAAACGGTGAAGTGACAAGGTACAAAAAAAATAATAGATTTAGGATTCAACTTTTGTTGTTCCTTACAAATGCACTAAAAAGCAAAAAATACGTTTTTCAAACATTCGATTGCAAAGAATAAAAGTCGTTAACCAGTTATCTTTCAAGGAGTCTTCAACTTAGTCTTGCATGCAAAAGATGGAGAAGCTCAGCAGGTTTACGAAACCAACAACAGTAAACAATACGCCATATCTGTCATACAAATTTAAATAGCATCTATATATATATATATATATATATATATATATATATATATATATATATATATATATATATATATATATATATATATATATATATATATATATATATATATATATATAGATATATAGATACATGCCCAATGGGCTGATCACCCGTTGGCTTGTCACACCGATTACGGAAACAACGGCAGATGGATCTATTTGTTGTTGCCCTAAAGACGCCGCTAGGCGTGATGGGAAACTACAACAGAGAAAATCAATCTGCTGTTGCCCTTAAGACGCCACAAGGCGTGATGGCCTCTGACTGCTTGGTCGGTCTTTGGCTAAGGACGGAAGAAGAAGAAGGAGAAGATATATATATATATATATATATATATATATATATATATATATATATATATATATATATATATACATATATATATATATATATATATATATGGATAGAAATCTCAACAGTAGCATAAGACGCTTGATTTGTTCAAAAATAAAATAGAAATGTCTTTATGAACATTATTTTTTTAAAGTGGTGACGGAAAGTAAAATAATCAAGAAAAGTAAACGATTTATAAGGACGTCTGACAAGAATGTTACTTACTTACACATATCAAACCATTACAATATGAGTTAAACAGTTGACGCTGTCATGGTCTACAATTGTACCGTAACTGTTCATATATGTTCTGATTTTTGTGTGGTTACTCTTGTGTTATCTATTTACTCATTAATATTTGTAAATCAGACCAATGACCAGCTTGTTTACCGGGAACTGTGTCAGTGGAGTCCCGTGTAATGACTTCTCTGGGGAGACAAAGAGAGGGTTGAAATGAAGACGTACTTTTTCATGCCATCCAAATACTGTATATCGCCCATGTCGTTATAGTTATGACTAATGTTAGTGTTTTTAGTGTTCGGTTCGGGATTGTTAAACCTAACCCTAACCTTTACCCCTTATGACTGCTTGTCTGAATTCTTTTTTTTAAAGCCCTGTCGTACACACATCCCACTATTGTTCATTTCATACCCCCCCAAAAAAAAACAACACTGTTGCCCCGTCAGGTAGTTAAGGTGGGTAGTCGCATAACAGAAACTGTCGTAGAGGGGGAGTGTTACAGACTTCACTATATTAGGCCCAGCTTTGTGAGTTGGAGTAAAACACGACTTACATGAGGTTGTGCATTGAGCTGCTAACCTCGTCATGTAAAGCAAACTGCTTCACTAACTACTGCAGCAAACGTACAACAGTACCTTAGATCTGGCTTCCTGCCAGGGTTGTGGAGTCAGCCAAAATTGTTTCAGACTTCGATTCCTGAAATTTTAGAAGTCAGACTCCGGCTTCAATCTCCGACTGCAGTTTTTTTACTAGGCATTAAATTCGGAGTCTGAGTCCGGACATTTTTTACCGACTCCGACTCCACTAAACAACGACCGACTCCACGACTCAGACTCAGCAGCCCTGGTTCCTGCAAAGGTATTAGCTCCAGTGAGAGATCTATGCTCTACAAGGAGCGAAAATACAAGTGATGATGTTACCACTGTACCAGGAACGAAAATACAAGTGATGATGTTACCACTGTACCAGGAACGAAAATACAAGTGATGATGTTACCACTGTACCAGGAACGAAAATACAAGTGATGATGTTACCACTGTACCAGGAACGAAAATACAAGTGATGATGTTACCACTGTACCAGGAACGAAAATACAAGTGATGATGTTACCACTGTACCAGGAACGAAAATACAAGTGATGATGTTACTTACCACTGTACCAGGGACGAAAATACAAGTGATGATGTTACCACTGTACCAAGAACGAAAATGCAAGTGATGATGTTACCACTGTACCAGGAACGAAAATACAAGTGGTGATGTTACCACTGTACCAGGCCCAGTGTGGTTACCAGGAATCTCCACTGTGATAAACATAGACCAGCACCATTGCTCCCACCACACGTGACCTAAGTGACGACTGATCGTAGGTTGTGCACGGGGATGACAACCCCACACTGTAAAACAAATTACTATAGTAACCTTTACTGCAAGAGCGCACCAGAGCTTTGATGCAGGCTTCCTTCATGAAGACTTGGTTTCTATAGTGCTAGTGTCCCATGCTCCACGTGACGCTAGAAAGGGCACCAAAGGAATATCAACCTATCAGAATGGTCTCAATGCCAGGCTTCATTACGTTCTGTAGCATGAGTAAAAAAAATTGACGCTGTCAGTGTCAACATCACCTCCTCGCCCAAGATTTAAACACGAAGACTCTTATTTGTCTCCCCTGCTGAGGAACTGTGTGCTAACTCTACCTCTAACTATTCTCTTGTAAAAGAACACATTGTTTTTCTCTTACCTTCCTATATGTCTCTTGTACGTGATACATTTTGCTCTTACGTTGCTGAAACCCGCCATCGCATGTCTGTTCTACTTTCTTCTTTTTTGTTTATTTTCAGCAGGTTTTCTTAATTTAACGCTCGCTTTCAAATTTAAGAAATATTTTTTGTTGAATGTAATGGATCGTTTAAACATGTTTCTCCTGTCCCTACATCTAGAAGGCTTCATCTTGTTTCATAGTTTTACCTAAGGACGAAGCCTTTCAAACAAATGTTTGTTATTAAATCGCCTGCAAACACGTTGTTGCATTTTGGTAAACAGGATGATGTTTCTAGTTGATGTGCTAGAAAATTTAGAGAAATGTTAGGGTTAGAGTTGGTCGCCTACATGTTTAATACATGCTATAATGTTTCTATACACACATTAAAACTGCGGACATTTACATCGTGGTCTGTATTATGATTCGCCACTAAAATGTCTTGTTAGTTATTCTAAACTGAGAGTCTGTCGTGTTAGTCATTCTAAACTGAGAGTCTGTCGTGCTAGTCATTCTATACTGAGAGGCTGTCGTGTTAGTCATTCTAAACTGAGAGTCTGTCGTGTTAGTCATTCTAAACTGAGAGTCTGTCGTGCTAGTCATTCTATACTGAGAGGCTGTCGTGTTAGTCATTCTAAACTGAGTCTGTCGTGCTAGTCATTCTAAACTGAGAGGCTGTCGTGTTAGTTATTCTAAACTGAGAGTCTGTTTTGTTAGTCATGCTAAACTGAGAGAATGTCGTGTTAGTCACTCTAAGCTGAGAGTCTGTCGTGTTAGTTATTCTAAACTGTCTGTTTTGTTAGTCACTCTAAGCTGAGAGTATGTCGTGTTATTCACTCTAAGCTGAGAGTCTGTCGTGTTAGTTATTCTAAACTGTCTGTTTTGTTAGTCACTCTAAGCTGAGAGTATGTCGTGTTAGGCACTCTAAGCTTAGTGTCTGTCGTGTTAGTCACTCTAAACTGAGAGTATGTCGTGTTAGCACTCTAAGCTGAGAGTCTGTCTTTAAACATGGCAGCATACTATCCGTATTCCCTCTTAGGCATAAAATATCGACACAGTGAATTCTCAACACACAATTCCCATTCACATATTCCGAAATAAAACTACCCTTTAGGTAGTATACAAAGTGACCCCATCACGGTAAAATTTGTCAACACAATGAATATTGTTTCTATCCCAAACATTCCCACGAAGATTGGGAAGCAGTACATTATAGAACAGACAATTGTGGCAGAATTGTTATTATACAAATACAAAATAAACACAATAAACATGACACGCACACACTCATCAATATATACGCACCTGCACTATACACTGACCAACCCAAATTTTACGACGGACTGTATGACACTATAGATAAGCACTACAAAGGAACTAGAATAGTGTTAGGAGGAGATTTTAACTGTGTTTTGGCCAATTTAGACAGTAGTTCCTTTGGACCCGTATCCCAGAGAAAGAAAATTCAAATTCCCCTATCAGCACGGCATTTACAACCCATCCTTGACAAACATGACCTAGTAGACGTTTACAGAAAACTACAACCGAACACACAAGCTTTCACATTTCACGACAGGACAAACCCTTATTTTAGACAGGCCTCAAGACTAGACAGAATATACGCAACAAACAGTTACAATATACACAAAACTCACCACATAAAAAACACGCTTAAATTCACAGATCACGAAGCAGTATACACAATATTAAGTACGGGACACACATATACAAAATTAAAGAGATCCCCACATTGGAAATTCAACAATAATTTGCTAACAAATACTTTCTTCACAGACACAATAACACAACTCATTCAGGGTTACACACAGGATATCCCCAATAACAACATTGCAGAATATTGGGACCTGTTAAAAAACACAATAAGGGATAGAACACAGATTTTAGCAACAACAATACACAGGGCTTTTAAGAGGGAACAAAATATATTAGAAGATGCAATAAGTTTAACAAAGCAGATAGACAAATCTAACCCACACATTCATTCTTTAGAAGAGCAGTTAGATCTGTACAAACAACACACATACCAAGGAGCTCTCCTTAGATCAAAATTAAATACTATTACACAAGAAACACCCAGTAGACAGTATTTAGCGATTGAACAAAACATACAACACAGTAGACAGATTCACGAAATACTTGACATGAATGGAAAACATCAGACAGAAGACACTAATATTAGACACGCTTTTTTGAATACTACACACAATTATACACTAAAGAGCCAACTAATGTAAACACACAGGATAAATTTCTACATTACACAAAACGTTTAAGTGATGATGAGAGCAAGAAATTAGACGAAACTTTAACTTTAGAAAACTTAAGGGAAGCGATTAGTACTTTCCAGAAAAATAAATCACCCGGCCCAGATGGGTTAACGGCAGAATTTTACTTCTTCTTTTTCCCACTTTTAGGCCCCCTTTTAATTAAAGTGTTTGAGGAAGCCTTCCAGAAAGGAGAGCTTCCGAATAGTTTAAATGAATCCTTTATCACTTTAATACCTAAAGATAATGCTGACAGAAAGTCAATCAAAAATTACAGGCCTATTTCACTTTTAAATACTGATTATAAAATTTTGGCCAAAGCTCTCACTCTGAAGCTTAAATTATTCATGAAAAATTTGGTACATCCTGACCAACAATGTAGTGTACATGGTAGGAACATTTGTAGACATACACACTTCATAAGGGATTTCATTACATACACGCATGATAGACAGTGTCAAAGTGCAATACTATCACTAGATCAGGAAAAAGCCTTTGACAGGGTATCGCATTCCTTTCTACACAAAACTTTACAAGCAAACAATATAGGTACATACTTTAGAACATGGATAGGGATCTTATATAAAAAGCCCCATAGTAAAATATTAATTAATCATAGTTTAAGTGACCCGGTTAGGCTGACACGATCGGTGAGGCAAGGTTGTCCTTTGTCTCCCCTGTTATATGTATTAACATTAGAGCCAGTGCTGGAAAAAATTAGGCAAGATGTAAACATCACGGGGACCTTTGTACCCGGGCATGGAGAAAGGAAATCATTAGCGTATGCTGATGATACTTTATTTCTTCCAGCAACTGTAGATTCCATAAGAAAGATATTAGAAACCTTTACAGAGTTTGGATACGCTAACGAATCCAAACTAAATATTCAAAAATCTAGTTTAATGGGATTAGGTAAATGGGCAAATAAAACAGATTTTCCCTTTCAGTTAACGCAAGTTAACAGAATCAAAATTTATGGGATAAACTACTCTTGTAACCCCAATGATCCCAATACAGAGACATGGATAAAGTTAGTAGATAAAATTCAAAACATGTTAGAGAAATATAAATATAAGACAGCTACTATTTTTGGGAGAAGTATCATAGTGAACTGTTTCATTATGCCTAAAATTATATATACAGCTAATATTCAGATTATGCCAAAGTCAGTGGCAATTAAGATAAATGTACTAATTAGGAACTTCATTTTTAAGGGCACCTTTAAAAGCATTAAACATTTAACCCTAATACAGCCCAAACATAAAGGGGGGATAGCTTTACAAGACATCAACACTAAGATTAAAGCTTTAAGGGTTAAATATATAGGGGAGATTATAAAAAATCCAGATCTTTACCCATTAGCACATTACTACATTGGACTTAGGTTAATTAAATTACACAAGTTAGAAAATAATCAACCACATTTCTTTGGGACCCCACCACCCTTTTATAGGATATGCTTACAACATCTAAAAGGAAACGAACAGTTAGTGAAACAAGACACCAAACTCATATATAAATTACTAGTTGCAGCACAGGAACCCTATTTAGGCACACGGATTAAACGAGGGTACAACCTTTTCATAACAGACTACACACAAAGCTTCTCAAACATTCATGCAATAGACATTAAGCCACAAGCCAAACAAGTTACATTTAGGTTACTGTACGGTTTAACACCTATCATGAGTAAGCACTCAGCAATGAAAGCAGGCAAGGCGCCACCAAGGTGTAAACTGTGCAGTAACAACGCAATAGAAACAGAGGACCACTTGTTTTATACTTGTAGGACAGTAGTCCCGACAATAAACAAACTAAGAACACTGATAGCTTCCAAAACACTGCAATCACTCAACATGTATCAAGCGGTCATGTTGAATACTTTACCGACTCTACCGAGACAGACGGAGCTTAAACTCTTAACTTTATTAACAGAATTTAGATACTTAGTATGGACATGTAGGAATAGGGCAGTACATGACGGCATACATTATGACAGTAGAATTTTTTCACAAATATATGAACAAACAACACATAACATAACAGAACAAATTTGAAATTTTGTTGATTGTTGAAATAAATATCTACTTGACCTTTTGGTCGGTACACAAAGCAGGTAGCTTTGTTTGTAAATACTATAAATGTAAATACTCTTTAACATATGTCCTCATTAATCATTTCATAGTTGGGGGTCACACCCCTTGGTCGATGTATCATTAATCATTTCATTGTTCAACTGTTTTTCGAATATTGACTTGTAATATATATTGGGGGGGGGGGGGGGGGGGGGGGGGGGGGGGGGGGGGGGGGGGGGGGGGGGGGGTTTTTTTTTTTTTTTTTTTTTTGTTTTTTTTTGTTTTTTTTTTTTTGTTGGGGGTGGGGTTTTGAGGTGTGGTGGTTTTCTTTATTGATGTGATATTTGTAAAAATTTCTGTACATAATATTGTTATACTGACCTGAATAAAGGTATTTTAAAAAAAAAAAAAAAAAAAAAAAAAAGCCTTGCTCTTAGTCTGGTTCTTTCAATCTCGGTTTCCCAAGTCAAGTTTCGATCAAAGGTAATTCCTAGGTAGTTTGGGGTTTCATTCAGGTTTATATTTTTCCCGTTTAGCGCTAATTTAGAGCTATGTGGTTTATTTGAGAGGGAAAACACTGTGTATGTTGTTTTCCCTTCATTATCTTTACCAGCCATGTTTTTCCCAATACCCCAGTGATGTTAGGGCTTGCACATCCGAATGCTCCCCGTAGTGATATATTCTTCGGAGATCCACATGGCTAAGTCATCTGCAAAGGAGGCATTGTGGGTTCTTCTTGGAATATTCTCTGATATGTCATTTATTTATGCAAGAAGAAGTGTTTGAATGTCTATTAGTACAGACATATAGAGTAAGATTCGACTTAGAGCGTAAGAAAGAGGGAGAAATAAATAGAGGTTAAATAAAGATGAGATGGACTGTTAAGGGGGCTAACACAAGGAGAACAGCGTGACAGCAGCCATTCCTTCACTTGACGTTAGCACGAACCTGATAATGTAGCTTCCCAGTCATGCCTCACAGAAGGAAAAAAAACCACAAAAAGCACGACATTTTGAAGAATATTGGCAAGCAGTTAAAAGTAAGCAATAAAATTATGTACCAAAGAAAGTGAGCAAGACTGTTTGTAAAAGATGAATTAGGAAACATTGTTTTAACAACGAAGAAAATCCATCTAAATAAATTCAAGAGTTCTTTAGAACTGCCGCTTCACGTTTTTTTCTTCTTGTAAAGCTGTTTTACAAGTGAGACATAAAGCTGTTTTACAAGTGAGACATAAAGCTGTTTTACAAGTGAGACGTATAGCTGTTTTACAAGTAACGTATTTACAGACAAGATCTTATGGCTGACTGGTGATCTTTTAGGTTAGACATGAAAGTAACGCTTAGCGCGCGCTGGAATATATAAGCATAACCCATGGCAACAAAATGCCATCTGTTGATGGATATTTTTTTCCATCTTTAGATGTTTCCGTGCCCGACGTGTATGTGGCGAATTGAATGCTACTTAAGTAGATGGACTGATGATGTGCTTAATACGTCTAGTCGTCAAGTATAGATGGAATTTACCTTATGTTTGTACTGGCATTTAATATAGAACATCTGGATAAATTCTGATAAGATACGATAAGATAGGAAACTCTATACAGAGCGGTACAACAGGATGTAATCTGATCATCAGAAGTGGCCCCCCGTCGATCAAGTGTTTCGGCCCCTTAATCTCCTTTACACTCTAAGGGTGGGGGGGGGGGCACTTAGGTCATGGCTCCCAAGTGTCAGCCTTCTTTTGTCTAGTGCAGAGAATTGAACCCTCTCCATCGTGGTTGCAGCTTTCAAATTCACTCCTATTTTCTGCTAGCTGGAGCCAATTGTGAAAGTAACCCCTATGTTGAAGACAAATTACTGTCCCGAGTTCCAAAGCCCGTTGCGGTTGTTCCACAGCCAGCACGATGGCTGTTCTGCAGTTTCGCTGAGCCTCTTAAGCGCCCTTGTTCTTGACTGTCCCCTCAACCCCAACAGTTTCAGTAGATCATACACTGAAGCAGCCACGAGACTTATTGCACCCACCTCAACGGCCATGAACCTTGCAGTGAACCAATTGCGTCTCAAGTCCACGGCCAGATTATTATACGTTGCCACTTTGAACGAGAGTTGCTCGTCCACTCTGGATTCAAATGGCACGGTCAGCTCAATCATTATAATCTGGTGCGACGATGAGGAATGTAGCACTATATCTGGCCGTCTTCGAGATCTTCTGATACTCTCTGGATATGCCCCTAGCCCAAGTAAGTCTACTGCCATCTCTCAGTCATTTGCACATTCAAGAAGAGATGGTAAAACGCTTCTTGATTTACTTCGTTTGGGGTGTGTTGACTTTCCTGCTCTCATAAAGTATGTATTTGCAGTGTTCGGTCTGACTTTGTTGTTCGCCTTCCCCCTTGCCAGGTCTATTGTAGCAGCCAGCTCATTTAGTACTTTCTTGTGGCGCCTTTGTATCACCATTACCCTAATAACACCTTGCAAACTGAGAGCATGTGTTTAAGCATCTGCATCTCATGGCACAGGGGGCACTGAGCATCATCACACTTTCCACATCTCACAAGGTTTGCTGACGATGGCAGGAGGTCACACATTGATCTGATAATGAACCTGAGTCTAAGAGGTGCCATATGCCATATATCATTCCACGTCAAGGACCTCTGCAGGGCTCCTTCCCATGTGGTCCATTGGTCTTGTTGGGCCTGCTGCACCGCTTTTACAATCCTCTTATCATTCTCAGCTCCTCGTATCTCCTGAACTACCATGTCTCTGCGTTCCCTGTTTGATGCCTTGGACCACCAACGGATGTCACCCAGGCCAAATCTCCGTCTATTCGTCTGTGTGTATCCGATTACCTCCTTCAGCTTGAGCGACTCTTGGGCAGCACCAACAGCTTCATCCACTTTCCATGAAAAGGACTGTCGCGTCTGTATTGAATCTATTTAGCATGGAGTGTTCTTTCTCTTTGTTTTTTTTTCCTGTACTCCTCCTTCTTTCACTTATTCTTATTTAAATGTATTCTTCCGTCTTCCTCTTAAGTCCTCGGGGATTTTGTTACCGTTGGACTCCTCAGTCTTTTTCGTTGTCTATCTAGCACACTCCTTATGACGACAAGCTAAATAACCAGGCATTTAACAGCACCGAAATTATCCTACGTTCAATACGTAATGCACGAAAAAGCACCGTACGTTCAAAACGTTGACATACTTATTCGTGTACTCTTCCATCACCCTCTTATTTATCTTCCTGTACGGCTCTTTCTTCTTTGTTATCTTCTTTTTGTACTTCTCCTTCTACCTCCTCATCTTCTTCCTGTAATTGGTCTTCACCCTTATCGTCTTTTTTTCCCTGTATTTCTCCTGTTTTTAAAGCTGTCTTCCTGTACTCCTTCTACTGCATCTTCTCATTCTCCTGTTTGTCCATCATTACCAATTGACGTTCTTATTATCTTGAATGTTTCCAGTTGTTGATTTGAGTTGTGCATGTTTCTGGCGAAGTACAACCGTGACAAAATAAGTCAATTTAAAAGGAGGTCACGTAGCAGAAACTACCGTAGGAGAGTGAAGTATTAGAATCTTCACCAACCAGAGACCAAGGTTATGAATTGAACCGGGTACCTTTGTGGCGAGAGACCAGCGCTCTAATCACTCTGTCAATCGGACACTCGTGTGTCTAGTGCAGTGTTCATAAAAAAACTTTAAAAATCCATTACCAATTTTCCCTCAGCGACCCATAGCTTGACTGCTTGCATCAGGAACAGCGAACCAGAGCTGGTCAAGACCGTACTCCACCTCCACGTGGTGGTCCTGGAAACAGTCTGCAGCAGTGCAGTCTGGCTGAGCGAGTACGGATCGAAATGGGAAGGCAAACCCGGTCCCTAAAAAATGCCGTGCTGAAGTCGGATGTGTCGACCGAAAGGTGCAGATATCACAGCTACGGCGTAAACAGACACAACGCAACCACCGTCCTTTTCAGGGCGAACGAGGAAGAAGAAGAAAAATCAAGCGTATTCATTACTTTGTCATTGATATCTCCTTCATTCTTCTAAGTTTTCGTTAATGGAGAATGATCATACTTATTTCTATCCGAAGTTATATTCTCCTCATAAAGAATAGCCTTATCCATCCGTCACTTTTGTCCCATCGGTTCCCAGCAAAGTTGCAATCTTTTTCATGGTTCTTTTCCGGCCGCGAAACAAAATTTCACGCCTGTTGAAACAACGCGCGTTTTTTACACGCTTTAATTTAACTTCACTTGTATGTCACTTTCATGTCACTTTCAAATCTTGCAATCAATTTTTCAATCAGTTCCAGATAAGCAATAGCACTGAAACTTGGGAACGTTGTATATTCCCGATGACAGTACAATAATCAGTCAATTATTTAATAATTTAATATTGTAGTTATGACATGAGTAATTAAAGTATTTCGTAAAGAAATGTAAACAAATCTGGGGCCATAATCAAGTTAATTAAAAATTCAAGAGTACGTGGTGTGCTTTATTTTTTCTATGCGTAAAACAGGGCAGTACTCAAACAAAGTGTCTAGCTAAATCATGGGAAACAATCCAAATTATAAAATTATGAATCAAGGGAAAGTCGAATTCGATCTAAGATGGCCTTCAAATTGAAGAAATTGATTGCACTAAATTGACAGGCACAAAGCCATGTAATATTGAAGCTCTAAAAGAAATGGATCGCTTAAGAAATTTTAGACCAGATTTACAATAAGTAAAAATATTGTTTATGTTTTAGTATTTCATAATTTTTCTAACACTAAAAAGAAGAGAAAAAAAATTTAAAAAAAAAACATATTTTGAACTTTCAATGCACTAAAAACCCAAAAATAATTTTTCAAGGAGTTTATAGCTTGCAGTTAAAAAATGTAACATCAAATTGACAAAAAGCGTGAGGCGCTGATTCTGCATGAAATTAACTTCCGCTTTATACTTCATTAGACACTTATGGATAAAATATATGATTATCGCTTAAGCGCCCAACGCTTTTTGTCAATTTGATGTTACATTTTTTGACTGCAAGCTATAAACTCCTTGAAAAATTATTTTTTGGTTTTTAGTGCATTAAAAGCGTGTGTTTAAAATATTTATTCCCTAATATACTGCATGGCGCCAGGCATATTTATTTTTTAGAACTAATTCTGCTTCTGTTGCTTTTCGGTGAAACAATTTCTAGAACTTCCGCTCTTTCTAATTTATATTATGTAGTTTGGGTAAGTATGAACATACGTGTCTCCCCTAGATATATATATATTTATGAGTGAAGCGTCCTCATTAATCATAGATGAAGATTCTATACTTTTGTTCTACTGTGTCCATACTTCTGAAACAAAATTGAAATGAATGAAATGACCTCAGCGGAATTTAGTGCCGTCTCCAGGGCATGTAACACAAAAAGCGCCACATAATTATTTCCCGACATATTTTGGCGGGTGACTTACTCGTCTTTACAGAATGTCTTGCCGTCGAGCGAATCACATTTAGTACAATGTTATTACATATTATGTCCTATTCTTTCGTAATTTCACGAGAGACACCCGAGAACTGCGCTGGGTGTTTTCACTAATAGTCATATTTTAACCTCTACACCTCACAGTAGAAGGGGAACGACTAAGTAAGTCATATTTTAACCTCTACACCTCACAGTAGAAGGGGAACGACTAAGTAAGTCATAGTTTAACCTCTACACCTCAAAGTAGAAGGGGAACGACTAAGTAGGTCATAGTTTAACCTCTACACCTCACAGTAGAAGGGGAACGACTAAGTAAGTCATATTTTAACCTCTACACCTCACAGTAGAAGGGGAACGACTAAGTAAGTCATATTTTAACCTCTACACCTCACAGTAGAAGGGGAACGACTAAGTAAGTCATATTTTAACCTCTACACCTCACAGTAGAAGGGGAAGGACTAAGTAAGTCATATTTTAACCTCTACACCTCACAGTAGAAGGGGAAGGACTAAGTAAGTCATATTTTAACCTCTACACCTCACAGTAGAAGAGGAAGGACTAAGTAAGTCATATTTTAACCTCTACACCTCACAGTAGAAGGGGAACGACTAAGTAAGTCATATTTTAACCTCTACACCTCACAGTAGAAGGGGAACGACTAAGTAAGTCATATTTTAAAGAGTACGTATCTCATTTTCATTTTCAAAAATCCTCTTCCTTTACCTTTTCATTCTCAAGGAGCACTGGACCACAACTGTAGTGGTCCCTCTTGCAAGAAACTTGTGCGGCAGTTCGTCTGCTCTTGTACTGGTGCATCTTGTAGCACTATTTGTCTACGTAATGAGATTTAAAGTTTCGTGCACTGCACTCCGTATCACAGCCGTGTGTAAAAGGCCCCACGCTAAGATTTTTTTACAATGGTTGTTGACTTATTCATGCATTTCCATTCAGCCATCTTATGGAGCATGGGGTCTTCATCTGCATCTAGTCCCTAGCCCGGAGCCAGCACCAAATCAATGATATGCTTCCGCAGCGTTGGTTTATCTAGCAATATGTTTGACATCACCCGTGTGTTACCGGGGCCCGAAAGGGGAGCAAAGAATAGTAACACTGTCCCCTACCAAGCATGTCGTAAAAAGCGACTAAGGAGGGTTGGGCATGGGGCCGGTTACACCATCCTGTAAAAAAATTTAAACCACAAAAAACTTCAACAAATATGGACAAGTCAAATAAAGAAAATAAAACATAGCCATCCAAGACAGGGGAAGGTCCTCTCGCGGGGAGGCGTATGATGCAACACAGAGAAAGCCGAAAGGAGTCTGTGTTGCTGACTAACCTTCTTTCTTCTAGGAGAACTTCCAAATTTGGCACCTGGAATGTTCGGACATTAAACGAACAAGGGAAAGTGGCGCAAGTAGCAGCAGAAATGAGGGAATACAAAATCGAGGTTCTGGGAATGTGTGAAACAAAGTGGAAGGGGGTAGACAGGAAGAAACTCATCACAGGTGAATTGGTGCTGTCCTCAGGACATGAAGACGAAAGTTCACACCACAGTGAAGGGGTAGCTCTTATGTTATCTAAAGAAGCACAGAAAGCACTAATTGAATGGGAAGCTGTTGGACCCAGAATAATAACAGCTTCTTTCAAAACAGCTAAAAAGAAAATTCATGTAAATGTCATCCAATGTTATGCACCAACTAATGACAAAGAAGAGTCTGTGAAAGAAGCATTTTATACTAAACTACAGGAAATAATGGATAAAGTAAAAAGAAGAGACATCACAATTTTGATGGGTGACATGAATGCAAAGATAGGTACAGTCAACACTGGATTCGAAGAAGTCATGGGAAAACATGGGCTAGGAGTAATGAATGAAAATGGAGAGCTATTCGCAAACTTCTGTGCTTCATATCAACTGGCTATAGGAGGAAGCATGTTTCCACATAAGAGAATACACAAGGCAACATGGATATCACCAGACCATAGAACAGAAAATCAGATTGATCATATATGCATAAACAAGAAGTTTAGATCATCATTGCAGGATGTAAAGGTATATAGAGGAGCAGATGTGGCATCAGATCACCATCTTCTGATAGCCAAAGTAAAAATGAAACTCAAGAGATATGCAACAATGCAAAATTATAGACAACAGTTTAATGTAGGACAGCTAAGAAATCAAGAAACAAGAGACAAATTTGCGGTCACAATATCCAACAAATTCCAAGTGCTCCAACAGCTGGAAGATGTAGAGAATACAGAAGACTATTGGCAGCAGGTCAAAACAGTATGGAAGGAGACATGTGAAGAAATACTGGGGAAAAGGGAAAGACAACAAAAAGCATGGATAACAACAGAAACCATCAATAAGATAAAAGACAGAAAAAACAAGAAAGCAGAGTTAAACACAAGCAAAACTAGAAGCTCCAAAGCCAAGGCTCAAGAAGTGTACACAGAAGCAAACAAAGAAGTAAAAAGAAGTATCAAAAGAGACAAGAGGAAGTATATTGAGGAGTTGGCAAGAGAGGCAGAAGATGCTGCAGCCAAAGGAAATATGAGAGAACTGTATAGCAGCACAAAGAAGCTAACAGGGAAATACAAGCAAACAAGTTGCCTCATAAAAGACAAGAATGGGAAACTGCTCAGCAATATACAAGAGCAAATGAAGAGGTGGACAGAATATTTTGGGGACCTTCTCAATAGACCAGCTCCACAAAACCCGCCGGACATCCAGCCAGCAGAAGAAGAGCTACAAATTAACGGTGAAAGACCAATGAAGGAAGAAATAAAGAAAGCCATAAAGCTTCTAAGAGAGGGAAAAGCGTCTGGACCTGATGGCATACCAGCAGAGGCCATCAAAGCAGATATCGACACGGCTACAGAGATGTTATATAAATTACTTGGTAAAGTCTGGGAAAAGGAAGAGATACCAGCAGAATGGAAAGAAGGATATCTGGTTAAGTTGCCTAAGAAGGGAAATTTACAAGAGTGTACAAACTATAGAGGAATAATGTTACTATCAGTGCCAGGAAAAGTATTAAACAGGATTATCCTTGAGAGATTAAAAGAGTCCATAGACAAGAAACTGAGAGATGAACAAGCAGGTTTTCGACAAAACAGATCATGTACAGACCAGATAGCCACTTTGAGAATAATAGTTGAACAAAGTCTGGAATGGAATTCACCACTATACATCGGATTTGTGGACTACGAAAAGGCATTTGACAGTGTAGACAGAGAATCACTTTGGAAATTGATGAGGCATTATGGAGTTCCCCTGAAGATCATTAATTTAATAAAGAAAACATATGAAGACATGACATGCAGAGTTCTTCACGAAGGACAGCTTACAGAACCGTTTGGGATAAGAACAGGAGTGCGACAGGGATGCCTCTTGTCTCCATTTCTTTTCTTGCTGGCAATAGATTGGGTTATGAGATCATCGACACCACACAACAGAAATGGAATCCAGTGGACTCTGACTAAGCAGTTGGATGATCTGGATTTTGCTGATGACTTGGCTCTTCTGTCCCATAACCGTAATCAGATGCAGGACAAATTGAAAACACTCGATGAGAGGTCACAGCAAGTGGGTCTGAAAATACACAGGGAAAAGACAAAAATAATGAGAATAAATGCAGGTAATGATAACAGGGTTGAACTTGAAGAAACACCAATACAAGATGTAGAATCATACACATATCTTGGCAGTGATATAGACAAAGTTGGAGGGACAGACAGTGATATCGAAAATAAGAATACAAAAGGCAAGAGGAGCTTTCATTGCATTGGGAAATATATGGAGATCAAGAGAAATCGGATCCAACACGAAAATAAGAATCTTCAACTCAAATGTGAAGTCAGTCCTATTGTATGGCTCGGAGACATGGAGAACAACAAAGACAACAACCAAAAAGCTACAGACTTTCATAAATGGGTGCTTGTGTAGAATAGAGGGATTAAAATGGTATGACAAGGTTACCAATGTGGAACTGATGACAAGAACTAGACAAGTGCCAGTGGAACAAGAGATAAGAAGAAGACGATGGCGATGGATAGGACACACACTGAGGAAACCTGTTGATAGCATTACAAGGCAGTCCTTGTTCTGGAACCCCCAGGGCAAGAGAGGCAGAGGAAGACCAAGAAGTACATGGAGAAGAGAGTTGGAAACAGAGGTGAAGCAGTAATGAGCATATTCTTTCTGTGTCTGCTAAGACACCCCCTGAATTCTACACAGGACACACACGTTTACAGGAGCCATAAATATGTGACGTCATTATAGCGTTACTGTGTTTTTTATTTTGGTATTATTTGTATAGTGACGTCATAGATTGTGTAAACATGATGCGGAACCTGTTATATATTGATGGTCGTGTCCTGAGTCGCCCACCACAACATGCTTCAGGTGAAAAAAAAACAGGTGGTTGGTGGAATCTTAGCTGACAATATGTCCAGGATGCAGAAAGGGGAGTAACACTGTAAGTTATACACATGTCGTAAAACGCGACTAAGGAGATTTGGCATGTGACCGGTTACCCAGTCAAGTATAAATTGTAAGCCACAAAAAAATTAAAAAAAAAACGATTCATTTACTTCAAGTTGTATCTGAAAGAACTCAAGAATTTTATAAGAAAGGTAAACTCCTTTAAGTGAAGTTCTAAAAACTGTGTGACGATGTATTAGAATGTTATCGTTTCCCAGGGAGAGAAAAAAAATTTTTATGCCAGAACACATTAAACTTTATGGTGCATCTTGATGAGCCCCGTTCTGTTAGACTTTGTCAGAAAGTTTGTTGTTGCTAAAGCTTGGAGAATACATGTGGAAAAACTCCAGAAAATTGATGAACCTAGAAAAACATAACGCTTTCTGATCGTTTTTTGTGTGTCCGTACATTAGCTTTCAGTGCAACAGATAGCAGTAACGTTTAAGAAGGTGAATTTAAATAACAGGGTTTTAAAAATGTAGATTAAAGCTCACTAAAAGGTAGAAAACAATATTGTAAACACACACACAAGATAACTCTGGGAATTCATAAACGGGGTCTATATGGTACAATATATTTAGAGAAATACGAGTAAGTCACCCGTCAAAAAACATACCGGAGGGAAATAATTAAGTTGTGCTTTATCTGTTTCCTGTCCTCATTACGGCACTGTTTCTCCTGTGGTCATTTTGGTTATGAAGACTTGAGACGTGCTTTGGAGACGGCGTCAAAAATACATTACGCAATCTCTGAAGAACCGAGGACTAGACTGGAACCAGGCCAGGAAGAAGACAGCCGATAGGATAGTATGGCGCTCCCTCCTCCACAACTCTACACAACACAGTTGAAGACGGATGACTAAGTAAGTAAATGTTTTAGTCACATCTGAAAACCCTTAATAAGCTATATACTATTAATTGTCAGAGTGAAACATTCTAAAACGAACAATGAAAAATCCCTCCAGTTTTCCAGGAAAATACTGAAAGACGCGCACTGCACAGTGAAAGCTATAAAGAACACCCAATACAATAATTCGCATGCCTTGCTTTTTTTTCATGGTGCATTTTCGGGCAAAAATGAAAACGGCACTAAATGCACCGTGAAAGTATAATTGAATACTCATATAGGCCTTTTTGGAACACACAATACATATAATGAAATAGTAATGGTTGGAACACACAATACATATAATGAAATGTAAATGAAAGAGTAATGGGGAAATGCGGCAGCGGAACAGCAAACGAAAACGGTGATAAATTAATAAGTTTCTGCAGCATTAACAACCTGGTCATTGGAGGAACACTTTTCCCACACAAAGAAATTCACAAATTAACATGGGAATCACCAAATGGTTGGGACAGAAACCAGATAGACCACATTATGATTAACGGTAGATGGAGACATGCATTACAAGATGTGAAGATAAGAAGAGGTGCGGATGTGGGAAGTGACCACCACTTAGTAGTAGCAAAACTGAAAGTGAAACTCAGATCGGCTGGACCAACTGTAACTACACATAAAAGGTTTGACATCAGCAAATTGAAGGACCCCCTTACCAGAAAAGCTTTTGCGGCTGATATAAAGAAGCGATATCAATTTACCAAAAGTCAGGAAAAGACACTGACTGATGATATAACCAGAAATTCAACACCATTTCAACAATATATAAGGAAAGCAGCAAATCATGCTTGGGATTCCAGGAAAGGAAGAAGCAAGACTGGATAACACCAAAAACATTAAACACCATAACGATGAGAAAAGAAATGAAAAGAAAGAAAACAGAAGCGAAGTCCCCCAGGTTAAAGCAACTATATAGCGAACGGTACAGCCAGCTGGACAGGGAGGTTGAACGCCAGGCCCGAGCCGGCAGAAGGAGTTTCCTGGGCGGTCTTGCGGGGCAGGCAGAGGAGGCGGCGCTGGAAGATGAACAGGGCACAGTGTACAAGGTGACTAAATTCATCGGCGGAAGACGGGGTGCAGACAATATTACATTGGTGAGAGATAAGCAAGGAGGTCTCATCGGGACAGCGGAGGGACAGGAGGCGGGATGGGCAGAGCACTTCAGAGAAACTCTGAACAAGGAAATACCAGAGACACAATTGAATGTTCCTGAGGCTGAAAACGATCTAGATGTAAATACAGACATTCCACGATTGGAAGAAATCATCGCAGCGGTCAGGGGGTTAGGGAACGGTGGGGCTCCGGGCCATGATAACTTGGGTGCAGAGCTATTTGAGACGGACCCTGAGCTGGCGGCGGAACTATTGGAACCACTGTTTGCACGGGTGTGGAGGGCGGGGACGGCACCATCGGAGTGGAACAGGGGAATAGTTGTCAAATTGCCCAAAAAGGGAGATCTTGCAGACTGCAATAATTGGAGAGGAATCACTCTTCTCTCAGTTCCCAGCAAAATACTAGGCAAGATGGTTATACGGAGAATTTCAAAGGCAGTGGACTGCAGGCTGAGGAAAGAACGGGCAGGATTTAGAGAGAACAGAAGATGTGTAGACCATATATTCACTCTCAGGAACATTATAGAGCAGTGCTCAGAATGGCAAAGACAGCTTTACATAAATTTTGTTGATTTTGAAAAGGCTTTTGACAGCATACATAGGGACAGTTTATGGAAAATACTGAGGGCTTATGGAATTCCAAGCTGCATAGTGGCAATCATAAAAAGCCTCTGTGCCGGCTTTGCGTGTGGTGTTGGGCGGAGCGGCCTGGCCTTCGGGGTGGGGACAGGAGTGCGACAGGGATGCCCCTTGTCGGCCACTCTTTTTTTGACAGTCGTGGACTGGGTGGTGCGCCGGGCGACAGAGGGCAGTCCAAGAGGAATAAGATGGACTACATTTTCTACATTGGAAGATCTGGAATATGCAGATGACATTGCTCTGCTGGCGCATTCACATCGACACGTCCGGGGAGAGACGGATGGACTTAGTAGGTTTGGCCAGCGGGTGGGCTTGGGCATCGGTTTGGAGGGGTCTGGGGTCGTGGCGCTCGGTGTTAGCAGCCCTGGGCCCGTGTCGGTGGGGAGTCAGCAATTGGTGCAGACGGATGCCTTCACATACCTAGGAAGCATAGTAACACCAGACGGTGGGGCAGGCAAAGACATCAACATCAGAATGAATAAGGCAAGAACAGCCTTCTTTAGCCTAAATAACATCTGGAAGTCCTCCCAATACAGCACAAGCACAAAATTAAGATTATACCAGAGTTGCGTGCTTTCTGTGCTTCTCTATGGTGCGGAATGCTGGAGGGTCACAGAGAAGGAGATGTCAAAATTGTCCTCTTTTCACACAACATGAGTAGGAAAAATTCACCGCATCTTTTGGCCGAATGCCATCGCCGGCCATGATCTGCTTACTCGTGGCAAGCAAGAGGACATGCACACCATCATAGCTGGCAGACGCTGGGGCTGGGTTGGTCGTGTCCTCGGGGGAGACCCCGGTGCCATCACAAGAACAGCTATGCTTTGGACCCCTGGGGGAAGGCGAAGGAGAGGCCGACCAAAAACAACTTGGCGGAGGACTGTGGAGGCTGAGATGCAAAGAATGAACCAGAGTTGGGGCACTGTACGAAGGATGGCCACCGACCGTGCAAAGTGGAATCAATTTGTTGTTGCCCTACAAGACGCCACTAGGCGTGATGGCCTCTGACTGCTTTGACGGTCGGTGGTTAAGGATCGAAGAAGAAGAAGAAGATCGTATTCTACAGTCAACTTTTTAGCGTTTTTCAATTTTACATGCAAAATGATTAAATTATACCGAACATACTTGTGTTAATACTACCACAGACATTATATATTTGAATTCTCTATCCATTTCCCTACAGTTTGGTATATAATAAGTACATGTTCAAAGGCAAATTCACAAACAAATTTAGACTGAAAGATGAACACTTCACTCTATAAAATTCTGCCATTCAGCCATCTTATGGAGCATGGGGTCTTCATCTGCATCTAGTCCCTAGCCCGGAGCCAGCACCAAATCAATGATATGCTTCTGTAGCGTTGGTTTATCTAACAATATGTTTGACATGATGAGGTTGCCAGTCCCTTGCACAGCAACATGCTAGTCGCCTCTAACTATAGAAGTAGCAGTAATGAGCATATTCTTTCTGTGTCTGCTAAGACACCCCCTGAATTCTACACGGGGCACACACGTTTACAGGAGCCATAAATATGTGACGTCATTATAGCGTTACTGTGTTTTTTATTTTGGTATTATTTGTATAGTGACGTCATAGATTGTGTAAACATGATGCGGAACCTGTTATATATTGATGGTCGTGTCCTGAGTCGCATACCACAACATGCTTCAGGTGAAAGAAAACAGGTGGTTGGTGGAATCTTAGCTGACATTATGTCCAGGATGCAGAAAGGGGAGTAACACTGTAAGTTATACACATGTCGTAAAACGCGACTAAGGAGATTTGGCATGTGACCGGTTACCCAGTCAAGTATAAATTTTAAGCCACAAAAAAAAAAAAAAAAAAAAAAACGATTCATTTACTTCAAGTTGTATCTGAAAGAACTCAACAATTTTATAAGAAAGGTAAACTCCTTTAAGTGAAGTTCTAAAAACTGTGTGACGATGTATTAGAATGTTATCGTTTCCCAGGGAGAGAAAAAAATTTTTTATGCCAGAACACATTAAACTTTATGGTGCATCTTGATGAGCCCCGTTCTGTTAGACTTTGTCAGAAAGTTTGTTGTTGCTAAAGCTTGGAGAATACATGTGGAAAAACTCCAGGAAATTGATGAACCTAGAAAAACATAACGCTTTCTGATCGTTTTTTGTGTGTCCGTACATTAGCTTTCAGTGCAACAGATAGCAGTAACGTTTAAGAAGGTGAATTTAAATAACAGGGTTTTAAAAATGTAGATTAAAGCTCACTAAAAGGTAGAAAACAATATTGTAAACACACACACAAGATAACTCTGGGAATTCATAAACGGGGTCTATATGGTACAATATATTTAGAGAAATACGAGTAAGTCACCCGTCAAAAAACATACCGGAGGGAAATAATTAAGTTGTGCTTTATCTGTTTCCTGTCCTCATTACGGCACTGTTTCTCCTGTGGTCATTTATCTTGATGCTTTGGTTATGAAGACATGGAGACGTGGAGACGTGAAGACATGGAGACGGCGTCAAAAATGGCATGGGGAGAACTGAAAAAAGCCATTGGACTGAGATTTGAACAATTAATTAACAGCTGCTTTTTCACAATTTTATTTGTAAAAATGTGGATATTTTTTTGAAAATATTGCCTAGGTACATACTAGAAAAAGTAACCAAAATAAAATAAAAAAAAATAAAAATTAATTTTCAATTACACCGCCTCCGAAACATTTTTAATGTTTTATTGACTTGAGTGACCAAATCAGAGTTGCCCTTAGTGTATTAATATTTGCCACGACTCCTGTATAGTTTAGATTTCGTAAGTTTTTAGCCTCCGACGCATGTTTGAACACTTCTAGTACTTGCCTTGTAATTTTTTTTTTGAATTTTCGTGTTTTAAACAATGACTGCAACGCACAAAAACCAGCTCCAAATCTGAGTTACCTGAGAAAGGTGATTGAAGTAACAAGGAAGTAACAAGGAGAGACATTGGTCCGCAACCAGACGATAAGGCAAGGCCTCAAAACCAAGCCAATACAGATTCAAGTAGAACAGTCCTTGCTACGATGGTTTGGCCATGTCTGCAGAGTGGAAGAAGATCGGCTACTACGACAAGTATGGGAAACTAAGAACCAGGTTTCCAGACCTCCAGGACGACTCAGAGTCCGTTGGGAGGACAACATTACGCAATCTCTGAAGAACCGAGGACTAGACTGGAACCAGGCCAGGAAGAAGACAGCCGATAGGATAGTATGGCGCTCCCTCCTCCACAACTCTACACAACACAGTTGAAGACGGATGACTAAGTAAGTAAATGTTTTAGTCACATCTGAAAACCCTTAATAAGCTATATACTATTAATTGTCAGAGTGAAACATTCTAAAACGAACAATGAAAAATCCCTCCAGCTTTCCAGGAAAATACTGAAAGACGCGCACTGCACAGTGAAAGCTATAAAGAACACCCAATACAATAATTCGCATGCCTTGCTTTTTTTTCATGGTTGGGACAGAAACCAGATAGACCACATTATGATTAACGGTAGATGGAGACATGCATTACAAGATGTGAAGATAAGAAGAGGTGCGGATGTGGGAAGTGACCACCACTTAGTAGTAGCAAAACTGAAAGTGAAACTCAGATCGGCTGGACCAACTGTAACTACACATAAAAGGTTTGACATCAGCAAATTGAAGGACCCCCTTACCAGAAAAGCTTTTGCGGCTGATATAAAGAAGCGATATCAATTTACCAAAAGTCAGGAAAAGACACTGACTGATGATATAACCAGAAATTCAACACCATTTCAACAATATATAAGGAAAGCAGCAAATCATGCTTGGGATTCCAGGAAAGGAAGAAGCAAGACTGGATAACACCAAAAACATTAAACACCATAACGATGAGAAAAGAAATGAAAAGAAAGAAAACAGAAGCGAAGTCCCCCAGGTTAAAGCAACTATATAGCGAACAGTACAGTCAGCTGGACAAGGAAGTTAAACGCCAAATCCGAGCCAACAAAAGGAATTTCCTAGACGATCTTGCAAGACAGGCAGAAGAGGCAGCACTGAGAAATGAACAAAGCACAGTATAAAAAATAACTAAAATCATCAGCGGAAAACGAGGTACAAACAATATTACATTAGTAAGAGATAAGCAAGGAAATCTCATCACAACAGCAAAGGGAAAGGAAACAAGATGGGCAGCGTATTTCAGAGAAACTCTGAACATGGAACCACGAGAGACACAACTGAATGTTCCTGATGCTGAAAATGATCTAGATATTAATACAGACATTCCACGAAAAGAAGAAATCATCACATCAATCAAAGGGTTAAAGAACGGAAGAGCTCCTGGCCATGATAACTTAAATGCAGAGCTATTTAAGACAGACCCTGAACTAGCAGCAGAACTATTAGAACTACTATTTGCACAAGTCTTGTCAACCTTTAAAAGCCTCTATGCCAACTTTACATGTAGCGTTGGACAGAGCAACCTAACCTTTGAGGTGAAGACTGGAGTACGACAGGGATGCCCCTTATCAACCACTCTATTTTTAACAGTCATAGACTGGGTGATGCGCCAGACAACAGAGGGCAGTCCAAGAGGAATAAGATGGACTACATTTTCTACATTGGAAGATCTGGAATATGCAGATGACATTGCACTACAAGCACATTCACTTCAACACATCCAGGAAAAAACGGATAGACTTAATAAGTAAAGCCAGCAGTTGGGCTTGAACATCAATCTAAAGAAGACAGAGGTCGTGACGCTCAATGTGAGCAACCCTAAGCCCATATCAGTTAGGAATCAGCAACTGGAACAGACAGACACCTTCACATACCTAGGATGCACAGTAACATCAGACGGCGGAGCAAGCAAAGACATCAACAACAGAATGAACAAAGCAAGAACAGCCTTTTTTAGTCTAAATAACATCTGGAAATTTTCTCAGTACAGCACAAGCACAAAATTAAGATTATATCAGAGCTGTGTGCTTTCTGTGCTTCTCTATGATGCGGAATGCTGGAGAATTACAGAGAAGGAAACGTCGAAATTGTCCCCTTATCACACAACATGCCTAATAAAAATTCTCCGAATCTTTTGGCCGAATACCATCACCAGCCAAGATCTGCTTATATATAAATTAAAAAATAATATGGTATGAAATCAGTTTTACAAGTAAACGGTACACATGAGACAAGGGACGTTTCGGGTTTTACCCTTCGTCAGCAACAGTTACGAAGATCTGCTTACTCGGAGCAAGTAAGAGGACATGCACACCCTCATAGCTGGTAGACGCTGGAGCTGGGTTGGTCATGTCCTCAGAAGAGACCCCGATGCCATCACAAGAACAGCTATGCTATGGACCCCTGAAGGAAAACAAAAGAGAGGCCGACCAAAAACAACTTGGCGGAGGACTGTGGAAGCTGATATGCAAAGAATGAACCAGAGTTGGGGCACTGTTCGAAGGATGCCCACCAACCGAGCAACTCTTCTTCTTTCTTTGATCCTTAGCCGCCGACCGTCAAAGCAGTCAGTGGCCATCACGCCTAGTGGCGTCTTGTAGGGCAACAACAAATTGATTCCACTTTGCTCGGTCGGTGGCCATCCTTCGTACAGTGCCCCAACTCTGGTTCATTCTTTGCATCTCAGCCTCCACAGTCCTCCGCCAGGTTTTTTTTTTTTTTTTCTCTTTCGTTTTCCTTCAGGGGTCCAAAGCATAACCAACCGAGCAAAGTGGAATCAATATGTTGTTGCCCTACAAGACGCCACCAGGCGTGATGGCCACTGACTGCTTTGGCGGTCGGCGGCTAAGGATCAAAGAAGAAAGAAGGCCTTTAAACATTGTCATGGTGCATTGACGATTGGCAGTAAGTCAACATAAGTTTGACTACAAAAATACAATGAAGTTGAACTAGAATGGAGAGGAATGAAATGACCTCAGGAGAATTAATGTCGTCATCAGGACATACAGCAGACAGAGCACATTATAATTATTTCAATTAAAATGTTGGCGGGTTACTTGCTGGTATAATAATAATACGATTAATATAATAAAAATAATAATAATAATAAAACCATAGACAGTTAAAACGAGTAAACACTTAAAAGGCATAATTCGTAAAGTGCGTTCGTTTTCCGAATAAAAGCAAAAAAAAAAAAAAAAAAAAAAAAACAGATTTATAGTGTTACTGTATTTTTTTTAATTTCACAAAAATGTAAATAAACGATAGGATAGCGTTTTGTCACACCAATAAGATGCGCTGGCACAGTAGGAAAACCCAACAGAGATAAAGAGTTGATTTACTGAAATTGTCAGGAACAGATATGAATCTACACAAAAGCCTTATGTCAAAATATCTGTTTTAGTGTCTCACATTCAGAGACAAGCTTTCTTAAGACCGGCTCACTGTGATTAATAGTTCCTACAGTAGAGACGAATAAATAATAACACAGTAATTAAAAAAACGTTAGGCAATTATTTTGTATGCAGTGACCTTTGACACGACAAATTTAAAAATTACCAAACAATCTAATCAAGTGGAAGTTTTCGTCTTCTACTTGGATCTTTAGCCCCTTACTGACAAAGCAGTCAGTGGCCATCACGCCTTGTGATGTCTTATATGGCAGCAATAAACTGTCCCTGTTTTGCTCGGTCGGCTACCATCCTTCGTGCTGTTCCACAACTCTGGTTCATGCTTTGCACCTCAACCTCCACTGTTCTCTGCCAGGTCGTCTTTGGTTTGCCTCTCTTTCGCTGTCCTTCTGGGGTCCATAGCATAGCAGTTCTGGTGATGGTGTCAGGGTTCCTACTGAGGACATGGCCAACCCAGTTCCAGCGTCTGCTCGCGATGATGGTGTGCACGATTTTTTTTTACTGTACCGTGTAAGCAGCTCTTGGTTGGACATGGTATTCGGAAAAAAAATTGAAAGAATTGTCCTTATTGAGTTTGTGTGGCTAGTGGATAATTTGGAGATTTCGTTTTCTGGTATTCTCCAGCACTCCGCGCCATACGAAAGTACAGAAAGTACGCAACTATCGTATAATCTTAAATTGGTGTTTGTGCTGTACTGAGAAGATTTCCAAATGTTTTTAGATTTTCAAACGCTGTTCTGGATTTATTTATCTTAAGTGATGTCTTTGCTTGTTCCGCCGTCTGGTGTTACTATGCTTCCTAAATATGTAAATGTATCTTCTTCTTCTTCGTTCACCCTCAGATGTCAATTTGAATAAGTTCAAAGAAAGCAGTGGTCAGCCTGAGGCTGTTGATATCTCCAAAGATTTTTTCCAGGAATGGTACTGGTGATGGCCATATGCGTTCTGTTCCTCATATGTTGGGCACCTTTGAAGCAGATGTTCGGCAGTCATTTTATCGGTGCCACAGTCACACTCATCAGTAGTTCCTATCTTTAATTTGTTGAATAGATGGTATCTCAATCTGTTATGACCTGTGCGAAGTCTGAAGATTACCACTTGTTCACTTCTGCTGAGCTGGTAATACGGATCATTGTTTGTGTGGCCTGGATGCTCTTCTTCCCACTTGTGCCTGTACCAATGCTTGACAAAACTCTTGGCCTCCTCATAAATTATATTTGTGTCAAGTTGAGGAAGCTTTCCCCCTTCCTTTGCCAGTCTGTCAGCCTCTTCATTACCAGGGATGTTGCAGTGAGAAGGGATCCACTGTATCACGACTCTTTTGTATTGCTGACATAGTCTGTGAAGTGTTACTCTTAAGTCATCCAGTTCAGCAGTACTTTGACTTTTCAGCGTTGTAATTACTGTCGTGTGGTGCGTATTGGGGCAACTACGACAGTAGTTTTTGCCAGGAATAGCCTATGAGATATTAGGTAGAAGGTCTCTAGAAATTGGCTCGTTAAGAAAGAATAAAGACCTATTCGAGCTAGGGACAAGAAGACGGGAATGCGAATACTTTCCACTGGACAGTGTTTTCTAATTAATTATGGAAAGAGTTCTGTTTCCCCACGACCTTAGCTTCTGCCCTTAGATCCCGTAACAGAAAAAGCCTCCAACCTCATCTGAGTAGAGAAATGTTCCTGTATGTGAATATGTAACACCGACAGCACGAGTGATACATTAACAAACTAGATAATGATCAAACGATTGTTGGGTTTATTAATTAAATATCCACACATATAGGGTTAGTAATGGTTAGAATATGATGGTGGTAAAAGACGATTCACACAAAACACACAAATGAGATATTAAAATTGCAGTTAATTAAGTAGTAGTTAATTAAGAATGAACTGGTGTAAAGCGAAATGATGATGATGTGATATGATACGTGTTACCAAAATGGTGAGTAATCTACACAGCCCATGTGTCTCTAAATGCTTGTGACGGATAGGATGAAATTCAGCCATCCCTGAATTGACGGATGATAACAAGAGTACCTTTGAAAAGCATCGAGGCCCCTGAATTTGTGTGTAGTTAAATCGCAACATGTTTCCGCGTGGATTTTTCTCCACTCTGGATAATTAATATGTAAACAGCTGTCACGAGGATCCAGGAGTATCACTTTGTCTTTAATTTTAGTTTAGCCACGCCTACGGGTTATCTCTAGAGCTATGAGCATCAAGCATTTTCTAGTTCTTTTTCTGCCACCCCTTCAAGAAGGCGTTGCCAAGAGGAGACGGCAAGCGGTCAGTATCAAAAGACTGTGGTGGTCCCAGAAAAACGAAACAGTTTTCACTCCTACGGTTTACACGTTCAAATTTCTGCCGGACCTAGAGATACAGGGGGAAATCGAACGAAGGAGAGACGGGGAAAGTCTAGCGGCAAAACTGAAAAGTTCCCTGATTTCAAATAAGGCGTGAATCTTCGCATGTCGCTATTACTTTTCATTTCATTAACTATAAATTGGCATCGCCGAAAATGCAGTTTATCATTCGTTGCCCAGAGATTGGAAGGAGTACTAGCTTATAGTATAATCTAACTAAATTTCTTTCGGATTTTCTTCTATATTGGAGTCTAATTCATTCTGTGCTACGGTGATCAGACCTTGCGATCCAACGGTTTTATTATATAGAGAGTCATGTTCAGATGGCTTATGGCATCCCAAAGTATATGTTCCAAACATAATAACATTGTCTATACCAAAATCTGATTGTTGGAGACCCTTATAGTTCCACCGTCTAAACCCAGTACAGCGGTGAAATAACCAGAACGGTCGATTGTTTACTTGTGTTAACGGTTAACTGGAACGGACAATGCCAGCAGATTTCTATATATTAATTCTATAAAGTTCCCTGGCCTGAGGAGGCAGAACTTACAGCACAAATTTATTTAATTAAACCCATATGACAGTAAACTGTGTTCCCACCACCAACTTCTACAGAGAACATTTTCGGCTATTTCTTTTCCAAGAACAGCCTGGGAGTACCATTCCGCTGTTTGAGATATTTCCCAGTCATTACGACAGAATCCTAGAAAACAAACTTATTCCCAATTTAAATACCTGCAATCCGACCAAGAAGACCCCGCCAGAAAAAAACTATAAATCAACGCACCCATCCAGCGAAACTCCGAGAGAAAAATAGCAGTGCCTATACGGAGATTTCTGGGGCTGGACGGGACAAAAATTCAGAGGACATATAATAGTCTTTAATATATTTGTGTTTGATAAATTCTTTGGACGTATGCAGTTTCGGCAAAGGGTAAGTTTGACTGTTGTGAGCGCTCACTGCATGAATGTTGAGAGTGGAAAAACGGAACGAAAGAATTTAGTTTACTTAAGTTTACTACTAATATAACACCTTCTTATATCTATCTCTCCTAAGTCCGAAGGCCCACGGGACAGTTAAACTAAGGACATACCGGTTACCCGTCCCGACTAACCCCACTCCCATTGTCAATCCTTTGTTTGATCTGTTGGGTAAACAACCTCGGGTGGGATCATTTTTTCCTAGTTTTTCCATGTTCCAGAGGGAAGGTCTAGGAGAATATATATATTGTTTATTTATTTTCCCTTTATGTAACTATAATTTCACCTGATGACATGATAACGATGTATTAACTGTTGTAACCTATTTTTTTCTTCTAAAGATATAATAAACCTACGCAAGACCCTTAAAACTATTGGTGTCGGTCAAAACCCTCCCCTGATATATATTTATTTGTGACCCCTCATAGATTACCTGTTCGTTTCTACGTATGTACGTATTTATGTCACAAAATTGTTTGTGTTTGCGTACGAGAGGATAGTGTATTGAATCAATATCTAGTGAGAAAATACGTCTCCAGTAAGTGTGTCGTACTAGATAGGTTGGATTGAAACTATTATTAAATCCAAGACAGTATTTTTTTCTCCTACACCTGTACTCCTCGTAAACAGGACTATTTCTCACACCTTTCTCTCAGATAGCTTTCACCATCTCACCTCGGCTCTATTGGGACCATAACAATAAAGCCTATATAAAACTCACGACAATGCTTCTCATGGATACGATGATTCATATGTATGCATAAAATGTCCCAAGTTGTCATACGTTATGTCGAAAGGGGTATCTCTAAGCCGAGGACGTTCTGATGAAAACTGTTGTCGTACTGAGAACGTTAACGATATATATATATATATATATATATATATATATATATATATATATATATATATATATATATATATATATATATATATATATATCTTCCCTTCACTGTTTGAGCATATCTCTGTAGTGTTGATCAACAGTTAATAGCTGTCATATGAAACAAAAAGTCTGTTGTTTAATCTCCCGAGGGTACTGGCCAGACTGGATATCTTCACGAAATGTTAGTGATATGTAGACTCATTATCTTGCGTATGTAGTCGTGATTCATAAAATATACTTTAGAGTCTGCTTCATAGAATGCGCTTAAGAGTGTGTTGCACTTGGTATAAATATGAGATTCCACTTTTGAGCTCTTTAGCTTGACTTCAGATAATAGGCTATCGAGTGATTTGAACTTGTGATAACTATGTATTGAACTTGTGAGCCAGCAGCATATGGTGACGAAAATGCTGCGTCTACCTTCTGAATTGTGGGTGAGAAAATATTCCTTTTTAATTGAGGAATGAAAGATGTCCTATGGCGAATTCTGCTAGCCAAATGTCCGTTTTTTGATAACTTATTTCTGGTTAGACGTTAGACACGTTGCGTGTAGACTCAGACTTCTGATGAACTTCTTTTCACTTCGCAAAATCCTTTAAGAACACAATTCACCCCAGAAAGGAATTATTATTCACTCTGAATAAACACGTGTATTTGGGCTAGGCGTTTTAGGGATTTAATCTCTACCTCACAATGTAAAAACTGGACTCCTCTCTCTAGCGAATTACGCGGTATATTATATCTCTAGAAGTCCAATGTGGGTTACTTGGACCGGTGACGTACAACTCCACCCACACAACCAATACCTAAGAGACCCTCTGGTCACTCATTCCCAGGTTTGCTCTTGTCCCCTGTCAGTCCAAAAGTGGGTGGGTTAATTCGCGACCAACTTTCGTTTCCTGGCTTGCCTGACAAACAAGTATTGAGATAATTGGCTGGCCAATGCAAAAGTGCTGTCACATTACTCTCTGATTGTCTATCGCTCCGTGTGTTGGCGGCACTCTTTATTACCTCCGCCCATTGTCGCCAGCATGCTAACATGTCCCCTCTGTGGCGCCGCCTATTGATTTACATGCCGGTTGGTTCAAACAGCATGAGAGGTTTTCACCTGGCCAAGCAGGGCGTCCAATGTGGTGACCCGTCGCTTGTATGGACAGCGGCCGAGCAACAAAGATAACAACAGTCCACATAAATTGTATAATGCCCAGATGTCTGATTTGGATGACCAGATGTGTTTTCACCAGATTTATCACGATGCAATGTGGACTTCAAACGATGATGTCAGGTATGGGGACTCAATCAAAAGACTTTATTTTACCACCGATGAAAGAACAAATGCGGTTCTCTAGATACCGGTCGCGAGTAATCAAAACGATGAAATAGCAAATGTGGGATGAAAGAGCACAAATATGTGAGAAAATAAAATACGAGAGATGTAGGAAAAGAAAGAGCTATAAAGCCTTGGCGCTCGTTTATCACAATTACTGACAGCGCATCTGAGAAGATAGCTACTGATTTCTCTGAACTTTTTTCTGTCATTAGAATTTCTGATGCAGTTTTTAAGGCCTCTGCCTCTGCTCTGAAGTTACTTGAAAATTTTCCTGTTGCGACTGCTATCTTTTTTTTTGTGTGCCATTGCTTAAGCTCAGGAAGACTCCGCCACCGCCATTTTCTGTTGCATTAGTTGCTGATACATCTGTGTATGCATAGATCCAGGTGTTGCTTGGGTAATGTTTTTCTATATATTTTGTGGTTAGGACTCTCCTTTCTGTTTCATTTTGGCTGCTCTTTCTCTAAATACCAGGAACGTTTTCTATCATTTCAGGGAAGCACTGTTGTTTCCAAGTTGGTAACTTGTGTGCAGTACATATTGGCGTAGCTGTTGATATTGCATTTATGGGGTCTGCTCTCATCTTTGTTTTGACTGTCTCTACAAAGCTGCTTCGCTTCAACCTTTCCCTTCTAAGTCCGTTTATTCTCTGGTGCATTGGGTGGTCTATAAGCCTCCTGAATTTCTCGGCTTGTTGCTGGGCTCTGCTATCTCTTCTATCCTCCATAGGCTGGAGGTGAGTAATCGTTTCCAACTCTTCAATGGTTGTTGACTTCATGCACCCTATTATGATTCTCAATGCTTGGTTTTGAGTTCTGTTTATTTTGTCAAAGTTCGACTTAGCTGCCGTTGACCATGCTGCAATGCCATATTCTAAGACTGGTCTCACTCGCCCAGTATATAGCTTCTTTAGTACTCTCTCGTCTGTTCCCCAACCCATGCAAGCAAGTTTTTTTCATGATTGCCATTCTCTGCCTTGCTCTTGTCCTGTTTCTTTCAATTTGGGTTTTCCAAGTCAAGCGGCGATCAAAGGTAAATGTAACTGTTTGTTCCAACTTTTGGTTTCTGATTATTATGGGTTCAGGATTTATTACATTGCGTGTCATAATTTCTGTCTTCTTCAGATTCATATTCAGTACCACTTGATGACTTTATTTGTTCAGTCTTTCTGTTTTTTCTTGTATGTGCTGATGTGAATGTGAGAGTAGTGTAATATTGTCTGTGTATTCTAGATCTTCGTGTGTGGTGAACGTTGTCCATCTTATTCCTCTATGCATAGACAACCCAGGCTTTTGTCTGGGGGCTCACGTATAACACACGCGTACACACACACACACACACACACACACACACACACACACACACACACACACACACACACACACACACACACACACACACACACACACACACACACACACACACACACACACACACACACACACACACACACACACACACACACACACACACACACATATGTATGTAAAACAGGAATTTATTTTAAAAGGGGCCTCACAAGCCACTCTTGCCGAAGTCTTGTAAAACATAAAACCGGCACTAATTCTGATCGTCTTTCTACCGACTGTTCAAAAACATAACAGAATTATTTTGCAATGTTTCCCAGCCTGTTTACTATGGCTGTACCCATAATATACGTTTTTATAACCAGTGGAACCACTACCTATGAAAATAATGTTACATAGTTGTTGTCACAGGGTTGGCCTTTGCGTCCCAGACTATTCCCACTAACTTTACATACCGAATGAGCAAGCAAATCAGTTATTTGAAAGCGTAGAGAAATTCTTCTACTGAACAAAGTGATTGAAAAATCATGTCTTATTTTTAAATGTTTATATCATCACTTGTATCCATTGGATTTACATGAAACAAATGTCTAAAAAAAAAAAAAAACAGCCATGTTACTAATAAAAAGTTTTTTTTTTTTTCTTTTAAATTTCAAAAAAAAAAAATAAGATAAAAATATATAAAATGGCCAACAAGATGAGTTACAACAGACAATAACAATTAATGCCCGCTATGAAATTAGGTGTTGACCAGACAGGATCTCACGGGGAACTTAATGTTTATGTGACATATCATTTTATAAATTAAAATTGCAGTTAATGCTCTTTCTTGTGACGTTTACATCATGTTAATTAGTTGGATAGGAGTGAGGAAATTACAATTTAAAACATAAAGTTAATTTTCAATCACCCGTTTGTATTGATAATAAGTAGGGCTGTACCGAATATCCTATTCGTATTCGATTCGGTGCCGATTAGTGCCTTCAAAGAACCATGCTACTAACAACACACCACGCCTTGCGATCAGTACTTTAGCGTGTAGCGGGTTGCGTCCGCTTACCAGGCAGTGGGTAGGCGCCAGCCGGTTAAAACCAGACGTGTAATTACACTGACTAACAAAAAAAAAAAACTTTTTTTTTCTTTCTCTAACATTTCTATGTTTTTCTGGTCAATTTTAATGCGCTGTTTTTAAATCTGCAAACCGTTTTTCTCTATCAGGTCGGGATCTCTAGAAATACGCAATTGAAGTTTTTTAACAACGCATACAGTATTACAACATCATTCGTACAAGAAGTATAACAGTTATGTAGGCTTGAATTTCTTTGCAGTCGACTTTCGTCGGTGAATGGCATGTGGTACATCGTGATGAAGCATCCAACAATAATCGGCAAGCATGGTCACACTCCACCGTTCTTGATAACGTGACTCCATTACGGCGATATCTTGATGGAATCGTTCTCCATGTTCATCGCTGACCTCGCCAAGGTTGTCAGGGAAAAAGTCAAGATGCGAATCGAGCAAATGGATTTTGAGGGACATGTTACAGCCCATAATTCTGTATGCATCTATGCACTGCTTAACAATATGCAACATAGTCGACATATTTGTGATTTCCCAGAAAGTTATCGACGATCAATTTGAATGCCATCCATGCGCGAAGTTCACTACCATGTAACAAGTTGTTTGTCTGCAATAACTTTCCTAATCTGAGGTCCTACAAAGATACCTTCCTTTATCTTTGCATCGCTAACTTGCGGAAACTTTTCTCGAAGATAAGTGAAAGCTTTGCTCGTTTTATCTAACGCTTTTACAAAATTCTTCATGAGCCCCAACTTTATATGTAACAGTGGTAAAATGAAGCTGTCTTTGTTAACTAATGGCTCGTGTATTTCATTTTTATGCCCGAGCTGCATACGATCCCGGATAGGCCACACCTTTCTTGCATAATGTTCCTGTCTGTTGCGGCTGTCCCATTCACATCAGAAGCAACAAAATTTAGTATACCCAGTCTGCATGCCCGTGAGAATTGCAATGACCTTTAGATCTCCACAAATCCGCCATTGGTAGTCATTCTACTTTATTTGTTTCCAAACGTATAGCCATATTGTCATAAGTTTCTTTCATATGAACAGAGTAGGCGACTGGAACTGATGAAAATAAATTTCTGTTATGCAATAACACGGCTTTTAGACTAGTCTTGGAAGAATCGATGAAAAATCGCCATTCGTTGACTATGTGCTCATGACCGTTTATATCTTTGCAATAGCAAATGTCATCATCCATCTCAAAGTATTGAACAAGTTCTCTGTGTCTATGACGAAATTTAGATATCGGAGTATTGGGCGCTAAAAGATTCCATTCTTTGAGTCGCGAACCGAGTAATTCCGCTTGTACTTTGGTAAGAGCGAGATCACGTATTAGTTCTGAAAATTCTGAATGGTTAATTAAATAAACACCATCATTCACCGATATGTAATCTGAGTCAGAATTAGTTTCTAAAGCAGGTAAACCATCACTTTCTGGTGGTTCATTCACGTCCAGCGGATATTGTTCTGGTGGTACTTGGATCGGACACATGATTGGATCATGAGGCACTGGTTTCGAAACCGATTCAATATTTGGATAAACCACAGACTTTCTAGTTTTTAAAGTGAAACCATGGATATTTGTCAAGCAGAAGTAACAATCAGTAGTGTGATTTGTATGTTCACGCCATATTACTGGCACTCCAAAAGGCATCGACTTATGCTTCGGCGATTTTCGTAACCAACCTGCCAATGTATCGAACACACTGCATTTGGCTTCCAAGATTTATTTGCATCATCAACTTTCGAATCGAAATAAAGTTCATATGCTTTCTTTAGTAATGGTTGTAAAGTTTTTCTGGTCAACACGATCGGTAAAATATCCGCACATGTAACAGAACAGATCAGCCGAATTTCTACAACTTCTAGAAGCCATATTTTGCTCAGAATTATTTCAAAATACAGTAACTATTTGAAAAATCGCGTAACATATGTCATGCATCTTTTAGCAGTATAAAAAGTAGAATTATGTTGCTTTTTATTAATTTTTAATAAGTTATATAGTAAAAATGAAACGGAGCAAATAACGGTTTCCCAAAAATATATTTATTCACAAATATCTTAAGAACCCGATGTGATAGAGATAAACGGATTTCACATTTGAAATCAGCGCAAGAAACTGACCTAAGCACACTTATTCTTATATAAGAAAGAAAAATTTTGTTTGTCAGTGTTATCAATGTTTGCGTTAGTCCTCGCATTGTGACTATTGTATTGGTTTAAATCACGCTTTATTGTATTTTTAATACTTTATCGTGGCTGTTCAAGTTTAAGAAATAAGATTTATTATTCCTTAGCAACGATCATCGTTATGGAAAAGCGTAGTCCAATTTGGAAACACGTTTTCATATAACAGATGTTGTCTTTTGGCACATAATGTTGAGAGACTCGTTTTTTGAAAGCCAATGCATGTTTCATGTAGCAATTTAAAAATTAATTAATGGCAAGTTAGTAGCATTAAATAGTTTAACGATATTTGGCCTGTTTTTTTTTTTTTTTTGGTAACGCTGTATAATTAATAGAAATGTCAGTAGACCTATTGAACACAACTTTGTAATTCCAACATTCACTAACTATTCGTATCCGTATTCGTATTCAGCCGAATAGCTCAAGGCCTCAATTCGCATTCGGCCGAATAGTAAAAATGACTATTCGGTACAGCCCTAATAATAACCAGGCAAATTTCAATCATTATTTCATATATTTAATTATTTAAGAGGTCTCGCGGAACCCCTAATGACGCTTCGCGGAACCCTGGCTTGGATCACTATTCTAGGGTAAGAAGCATTGTTCATCTTGAGAGCTAACTTAGTTTTTGGCACGATTTTAAAAACTTCTCAACCCGCAATAACAGACACGCAAAGTGTAAGCGTTCTTAACATTCTAACACAGAGAGCGAATATTGCCAGGTAAGCCTTGCTGCTAATGTCGTTTGCTTCACCACCACAGCCTACATCTGTTTTGGAGTTAAGATCTTCCATTAAGTTTATGAGCACCGTGCAAACGTATAGCTCATCAAAGCGTGTTCCAAATGAATGTCGAATCTCAGAATTATTATGTAGACAGCGATTCCCAAAAAAAAGGAGGAGGGGGGGGGGGAGGTGGGGGGGGGGGGGGGGGGGGGGAAATATAATATTCAAGACAGCCATTAACATGTTCCTTAGGGTTATTTATGTCCAAGTAAAGTTGTTTAAGAGCTTCTGGATTTACGAAATAAATAGGTCAATGGTTATTATCAACATCATCTCGCCCACCCTATCACAGTTGTTTAAGAGCTTCTGGATTTACGAAATAAATAGGTCACTGGTTATTATCATCATCATAATTGCCCTTAAGATCCATACAGAGCATAGACCTTCAATAAATGTATGCCAAGGTTTCCAATCTTGTACCTTTCGTTCAAGGTCTCTCTATGAATCCTACTTATTTAGTCATTCCACTTCTACAATGGGGTGTTAAGGTTTTCTCCAGCGACAGAGCGCCGCACTACTCTATCCCCTGTCTTCCTTTTGGCCTGGTTCCAATCTAGTCTTCGGTCCTTCAGAGATGATTGAGTTTGTATAATGTTGTCCTTCCGGCGCGTACTATGCGTCGTCCTGGAGGTTTGTGTGACATGACGAGGTTGCCAGCTTCCATGCACAATGTCATATTAGTGGCCTTCTACGACATGCTGAAGGAGCATTAGTCCTATTATCTCTTTATCTCATAAGAGACCTCCGGAACTGCACGTGACACTACCTACTCCAAATTCTATCCAGGCAACAGTGTTGTCATATGGCAGTTGAAAATTTCATTGAAAAGTATGTGAAAGGAGCTTGGTATTTCGAATAAGAGAAAAGAGAAAACGATTACAAAATACAAGAGCTAAGCACGAGTTAAGCAGGAATGACAAGAGAATTACACTTGACAACGAAGCCTTTGAAACGACTCATCACTTGGCTATGGATTTACCGGTACTGATGTTGAGCATTCATCTACCTCACGATGAAGTGGTGAAAAGAGTGAAAAGGGGGGAGGGAAACGAGGGGTTAAGCTACCAATCGCGTCTATGGCGTAAGGCAAGCAATTGAAAAATATTTATTTAATGTAAAAAAAAATGTATTATTCAAATAATAATGGGCTATAATCAGGATATACTGTATCAATAATTATAGATAATATAGTGAATTGCTGCCCTTTGTAATAGCCGGATGGTCCCTGAGGAAACTAAGAGAAACTATGATTACTTATCTCTGAGGAAAATCGTAAGAAGCGACTAATATGAGGTAGAGAACAGAGCTGCAAACTTATTTTATGTAACATATACTACAACTGGTATACGCATGTTGAGTTAAGTAGTTCGGTATCGTCTCAAGAAAAACATTAAAGCATAGGTTTAGTCTCGTGGATGGAAAGAGCATTTCCTAATAGTAAGATCACTCTAACATCTTTATCTCTAACCAGGAAAACATTGGCACAGAAGTTATTTACTCGCATTTGAAGTTTTATTATCTTTTACGATAAAATTCCTTAGTAATGGCATTTCTATTCTTGGCTCAACGTTTAACGCTGATCTGTTCTTTAAGTGCCGTCGTGAAGTATGAAGGAAACAACAGTGTCAGCTTTGTTAGCTATATTATTTACCTTCGTGGTAGTCCAAATGTCCGCCACGCCTCTAACCAATAAAAGCAGAAATTTTAGCGGAGACTTTCTTGAGGGCAAGCCGAGACGGGCTAATAGTCATTTCGCGTAATCTGATCTAGGATTTCCCGAAACGTAGTCTCCATAATCGAAAACACTCAGCTTGGCATTTATAACCGTTAAGCTGGGCTTTAGCTGAGGAGGTCAAATAAAATGCAAACTTCCCCAGGGGAAAAGTGTGAGAATCTCGATGATACATGTCTGCATCTGATAACCCTGAACAGTGTTTAGGGGTACTGCTGCATGCTATTCCAAGGTAGTATTTTATGAGACAATTTTCCTATACCTCAACCACTACATGAGAGTCTGCACTCATGCTCCTCCTTGTTTACCATAGCAATGGGGCACAGGACAATATTAATGCACTACCATCAATATTCATGTCATTCTATATACTCTCTGCAATTTCTCTAAATTGTTGTCAGTGGCGTCACTAGGGTTGGTGTCACCCAGTGCGGTAACTCAAGGTGTCACCCCCATGGACCTCCTCCCGTACAAGACCATACAGAATCCTTAGTAATGTTTTTTGTACTAATGTTACTCGTAAATCGTAATTCCCGTATATCACTGAATGTAATGGCAATAGTAGTGACATAAACAACTAGCAAAATTAAAATTACACCTTTAAATTGCAATATCATACGGACATCACCGAATCTTTTGGCCGAATACCAACACGAACCAAGATCTGCTTGCTCGGAGCAAGCAAGAGGACATGCACACCATCATAGCTGGCAGACGCTGGAGCTGGGTTGGCCATGTCCTCAGAAGAGACCCCGATGCCATCACAAGAACAGCTATGCTTTGGACCCCTGAAGGAAAACGAAAGAGAGGCCGACCAAAAACAACCTGGCGGAGGACTGTGGAGGCTGAGATGCAAAGAATGAACCAGAGCTGGGGCACTGTACGAAGGATGGCCGCCGACCGAGCAAAGGGGAATCAATTTGTTGTTGCCCTACAAGACGCCACTAGGCGTGATGGCCACTGACTGCTTTGACGGTCGGCGGCTAAGGATCAAAGAAGAATACGCACAGCCTAAATGTATTTACTTTTACATAGTTTCATGTGGTTAAAGTGAAAATTCGGTAAGAAAACAATAGAATTCGAAGTAAAAACGTTTAAGAACTACATCAAAATTATGTTCATTTTAACGTTAAACTTTACCGTTACATGAGATACATTAATGGATTAGGTTTGCATAATCAATAACGGCCCAAATAATGTAGAAGTTGTAGACAAATGCATAAGGAAATATGCTCATAAATGAAATAAAACCAAAAAAATAAACAGGAACAAATACACAAGCATTTCAGCACTTAGTGAATATCTCGACTAAATCAGAACTTTCTTTTCCTAGCCTTCAAAGCTGCGAACTTCTGAACCACTTCATCGAAATCAATGCCTTTCGCCAACTCACTTTCAATTGATAATATCGCAAGATCGGAAAGCCTTGACTGTCCCATGGTAGATCGCAAATAGTTCTTTATAAGTTTCATCTTTGATAAGCCCCTCTCACATGAAGCCACAGACACACAGATCGTTCTATAGATGTATCAAGAAACATAGCATTTCCCACTACTTCATGTTTTAAACTGTCTTATTTCTCTATTTAGTTATCAAAGAGTTATATAACACTGGCTAACAAAAAAAAATTTTTTTTCTTTCTCTAACATTTCTATGTTTTTCTGGTCAATTTTAATGCGCTGTTTTTAAATCTGCAAACCGTTTTTCTCTATCAGGTCGGGATCTCGAGAAATACGCAATTGAAGTTTTTTAACAACGCATACAGTATTATAACATCATTCGTACAAGAAGTATAACAGTTATGTAGGCTTGAATTTCTTTGCAGTTGACTTTCGTCGGTGAATGGCATGTGATACATCGCGATGAAACATCCTACAATAATCGGCAAGCATGGTCACACTCCACCGTCCTTGATAACGTGACTCCATTACGGCGATATCTTGATGGAATCGTTCTCCATGTTCATCGCTGACTTCGCCAAGGTTGTCAGGGAAAAAGTCAAGATGCGAATCGAGCAAATGGATTTTGAGGGACATGTTACAGCCCATAATTCTGTATGCATCTATGCACTGCTTAACAATATGCACATAGTCGACAGATTTGTGATTTCCCAGAAAGTTATCGACGATCGATTTGAATGCCATCCATGCGCGAAGTTCACTACCATGTAACAAGTTCTCGAATTGTTTGTCTGCAATAACTTTCCTAATATGAGGTCCTACAAAGATACCTTCCTTTATCTTTGCATCGCTAACTTGCAGAAACTTTTCTCGAAGATAAGTGAAAGCTTTGCTCATTTTATCTAACGCTTTTACGAAATTCTTCATGAGCCCCAACTTTATATGTAACGGTGGTAAAATGATGCTGTCTTTGTTAACTAATGGCTCGTGTATTACATTTTTATGCCGGAACTGCATACGATCCCTGATAGGCCACATCTTTCTTGCATAATGTTCCTGTCTGTTGCGGCTGTCCCATTCACATAGGAAGCAACAAAATTTAGTATACCCAGTCTGCATGCCCGTGAGAATTGCAATGACCTTTAGGTCTCCACAAATCCGCCATTGGTAGTCATTGTACTTTATTTTTGCCAAAAGTATAGCCATATTGTCATAAGTTTCTTTCATATGAACAGAGTAGGCGACTGGAATTGATGAAAATAAATTTCCGTTATGCAATAACACGGCTTTTAGACTAGTCTTGGAAGAGTCGATGAAAAGTTGCCATTCATTGACTATGTGCTCGTGACCGAGGTGCACCATTAGACCGTTTACATTTTTGCAATAGCAAATGTCATCATCCATCTCAAAGTATTGAACAAGTTCTCTGTGTCTATGACGAAATTTAGATATCAAAGTATTGGGCGCTAAAAGATTCCATTCTTTGAGTCGCGAAACGAGTAATTCCGCTTGTCCTTTGGTAAGAGCGAGATCACGTATTAGATCTGAAAGGTTAATTAAGTGAACACCATCATTCACCGGTGTATATAATCCGAGTCAGAATTAGTTTCTAAAGCAGGTAAACTATCACTTTCTGATGGTTCATTCACGTCCAACTGATATTGTTCTGGTGGAACTGGGATCGGACACGTGATTGGATCACGAGGCACTGGTTTCGAAACCGGTTTAATATTTGGATAAACCATAGACTTTCTAGTTTTAAAAGTGAAACCATGGATATTTGTCAAGCAGAAATAACAATCAGTAGCGTGATTTGTCTTGTTCATGCCATATTACTGGCACTCCAAAAGGCATCGACTTATGCTTCGGCGATTTTCGTAACCAACCTGCCAATGTATTTGCACAAAGTCGAACAAACTGCATTTGGCTTCCAAGATTTATTTGCATCATCAACTTTCGAATCGAAATAAAGTTCATATGCTTTCTTTAGTAATGGTGTAAAGTTTTTCTGGTGAACACGATCGGTAAAATATCCGCACACGTAACAGAACAGATCAGCCGAATTTCTACAACTTCTAGAAGCCATATTTCGCTCAGAATTATTTCAAAATACAGTAACTATTGGAAAAATAGCGTAACATATGTCATGCATCTTTTAGCAGTATAAAAAGTGGAATTATTTTGCATTTTATTAATTTTTAATAAGTTATGTAGTAAAAATGAAACGGAGCACATAACGGTTTCCCAAAAATATATGTATTCACAAATATCTTAAAAACCTGACGTGATAGAGATAAACGGATTTCAAATTTGAAATCAGCGCAAAAAACTGACATAAGAACACTTATTCTTATATAAGAAAGAAAAATGTTGTTTGTCAGTGTAATCAATAACTGTTATACATGTAAGTTTATTATCAATTTTAATGACAGAATAATATGTGATAAATATAGTTGTAAATTGCTTAAATGTAATATTTCTTAGATTATATGAATACTAACAACAACATTGTTTTAACAATCTTTCTACATTGAATTACAGCATTATATTAGTAACTACATTATTAGTAGTTGAGCGGAAGCCTTTTTTTTATTTTTCTCCTTCTTTTCCTTTAATTACTACTTCATTCTCAAAAAAGTTATTGATATAGGTTCACAAATACTAATTACCACAATATTGTAGCCAAAATATCAGAAAATTTGACAAAATCAGCGACTTTAAAAACACCAGTAGCAACGAAAACAACAGCGCGTGCTTATAGCGAGTGCAGACGAAAGCACGTGATTCGAAGCGTCATTGTAATTGGGTAATAATGACAGCTCTGACCGGAGCGCATGCGCATTAGAAGGTTCAAAAAGTAAATTAGCAGTTTTAGCCTTGTAGGTATATAGATTAGAGATGGCTACTGTGTTTATGTGTCGAAACAATGTGTCGAAACTGCGTCGTACCCGAACGATTCGATGCGCAGATTTTTGCGGTGTCGATACAGTGTCACGTCCTGTCTGTTTTGCAGAGACACATTGTCTCACGCAGATTCGACACATAGCCTGCTTCGAACAGCAGCTTCAGTTCCCGTCTGCTTCGCTGTTTTGCAAAAGGCACACTGTATCATTGTCTCATGTGTCAAGCGTGCGCTACATATGGCGTTCATAGATAGTATGGAAAATCAAACAAGTCATAATTTTTTTAAAAATAATTCCTCAGGACTGAAAGAGGCTTACTACTATTAGGTGTCTGCTCGGTTTGAGTTGAATCATTGTCGCTGACTGTACCTATTCTAGTTTTATATAATGTGTCATTATTACTGTTATTATTATAATTTTTTTTCACTTTTACTGCAGCTGTCAGCATGTTCCCCTTGCATATCATCATAATGAAAACGACTGTGTAAAATTCTTAACAGTGGTCACACGAGATACCATAGATTTGTACTAACGAGAATAAGTAAATCTGCATACTAGGGTGTCACGACTCATGTCTCATTGTTTCAGTTAATTTACTTGTAGTCTGCTGTTTCGAAACAGTTCCATAGTTTTATTTCATCCAAGCGCTCATTATACGCAAGTTACGGTACTCTTGATTCCTGACTTCAGGCGCTCTCGTAAGAAAACGTGTTTTGTTTATACATAAAATAGTGTTTAAAACTTGTGTTCAACCTCATTTAATCTTCATTTATGGCGGAGAGAAGCCCTGTTTGGGATTATTTTGTAAAGATCAAAGACAACAAAGTAAAATGTAACGTGTGTTCTGGTATTTTATTATTCAAGGGTTCGTCAACTTCAAGTATGACTAGGCACTAGAGATGGCTACTGTGTGTATGACGGTATGTGTCGAAACAATGCTTCGAAACAGCGAGCGATTCGACACTTCCTGCTTGCTTGTTTGTTTCGTCTGCCTCGCTGTTTTGCAGCGACACACTGTCTGAGCCTATGTAAAATTTGAATCAACCGTTCGGAACATTAGTATGGAATATCAAACATGTCATATTTTTCAGGGATGTGTTATGATGACTTGATTTTACAAGTGATATTATTTTTGCTGAGAAGTTATAGACACTGGAAATTGTGTCAGTGTTGCAGTTGTCAATGTTTTAGGCGCTATGTTAAAGTTGAAAGTGTCAGTGTGTTCGTATAAATGTAATATACACTTTATTAGCTCTGCTGATATGTGTACTCGGTGTGGATTTGAATCATTGTCTACCAAATCTAGCTTACTCTAGTTTGATATCATGTGTTATTATTACTGTTATTATTATTGTTGTTTTTTATTATTTTCCCATATACTGCAGCTATCATCATATCTACGTTTTATTACATCATAATGAAGACTTGTGTAAAAATATTGAATTGTGGTCACACGAAACGCCATAGATTTTCACACACGACAGTAAAAACAGAGGAAAGTGTCTCACACAGTTCATGTATACCCGCGCCGGTACTGTCTATAAGAGACTTCTTTCTCCCCGATACGGGCAATTGTGTCGTTGTGTCGACTCACTGTTTCGAAACAGTTTAAATCACTGCGCTAACTGTTTCGAAACAGTAGAGTGTGTCAATTTGCCCACCTCTAATATAGATACAGTGCATGTAATCTGGGCTTACGAAAAATGTTTTTGTGGTTATAACTAACTACAGGGATATTTTTATAAAAAATAATAAATTTCTGCTGAAACACTGCACACAAATTTTATAGACAGTCATTTTGGTGTCTCTGATGGTGTCATCCGGTGCGGTCCGCACCCCCCGCACCCACCTAGTGACGCCACTGATTGTTGTCAGTTTTTTTCTGGTATTACCATCGCAGCTATCTTATATATTCGTTTCAAGCCCTTCCTACTTTTGTTATCCATAATTTCTGTCGTAAATTCTACTACGTTCAATTTATCATTGCAACCACGTGGAAAATTTGGACATTAAGATACGAGATTCCTGGTGTAGAATCTGACTAGCAAAGCTGACAGATGTAATTGCTTTTTTTCCTTACAAAATTTGCTTTTGTTTCTCCTCGGTTCCAGACTTCTATGGAATAGTACATTAGCGTTCAAGTGAATGCACAATCAGGGTTTTCTTTCTGAATTTGTTATTTGAAATAGTAAGTTACTTATTCACGATGAAACCATCTACTGAGTTGTTTGCACGTCAAATTAGCTACTTTATATTAAAGTATAACCCAGTTTGTCACAGTCCTAATAAAACTGAAGCGTGACAAGACATCTGCATGATTAAGCCAACGTCGTGGGTTGCCAGTTAATGTGTGTTTGTGTATGTGTGTGCTATTGTAATCCTGATTCCGTCTAGTACCATTTTTTAAGATATTTATAATACGGCCATAAATGCTGGGTCAAGAGGTATATCGTCGTCACTATCCTAATGATTGATCAATTAAAAGTACTTGATCTCTAACCTTTTTTCCAATGGTATTAGGTGATTAAGTGTAACAAACTATTACACTGGTATACACACATTTTGGTGCCTTAAATTTTATAGCTGTTCTTGGGTAATTTTGGGTTGCTGATTCCAAAGATGTAATCAGATTTTTTCTATCAGCTCTAGTTTTTGAGATAACTAAGAATGACCATATTAGTAGGGCAATTGTTATGTACAATCCTAGAGTTAGGTGCTATCAGTGGCATTTTGACTTTAGTCTGCATTCATATTATATGTAATTACTGTGCATATATTACCAAAAAATGTAATAAAACTTTATCACTAGCACTTGTTTAGTCAACATGCAAAAAGGATCTTTTCGAGGACTTCCTGGAATGTGATATGCCCGGACAGTCACGCTTAAGGGTCCAACAGTAATCTGCCATCATGTGGGCATCCCAAAGTCCCTGGTATCTCTCTTCCATTGTTTTTATATCTTGGTGAAATCTTTCACCTTGCTCCTCACTAAAGTCGCCAAGATTCTCTGGAAATAAATGTAAATGGTGAGAGCCGCGCTAGCGTAGTGGTTACAACACCGCTCTGGCGACCGGGTGATACAGGATCAAACCCGGGCGACGGCATTTGAGGATTTTTCGTCGACCGGGATTTGGACTGGATTAACTCGAGACCTGGCGAGGACATTTGAAGGAGTGTCGTCGACCAGGGACTGGCGGCTCCTGAGCCGACCCAGCTGCAATGGCTATCTCCGAAATCAGCGAGTATTTGCCTGTATGTCGAATGACACCTGTCTCTGTACAAGAAATAAAGGGATACTCACGTAAAATCAATGTCAGGTTAGACATAAATAATAACCTGAGATTTCGTCTCGAGTACTAGCGGGCGTACGCAAAAAAAAAAAAAAAAAATGTAAATGGTTATGGAGGTAGTGCAATTTTATGCTTATGTTGCATCCAAGTTCACAAAAACTCGACAGCATGTTTCCAACTAATTCAGAATAATTGTCTGCTTTAAAGTTACCCAGAAAGTTTTTCACAACTAAAACAAATGATGACCAGGCTGTGGACTCTGTTTTGTTCATGGAATCAATAAAATTTGGATCATTTATTAACTTTCTAATTTGAGGTCCATCAAAAATTCCAGCTTTAAGTTTGTCTATGCTCAATTCTGGAAACTTTCTGCATAAGTAATTAAAACAGGTACCATCGTTGTTCAGTGCCTTAACAAATTGCTTCATCGAGCCAAGCTTTATATGTAATGGTGGCAGTAGAACTCTTTTTCGATCAATGAGAGGCTTATTGACAATATTTTTTTTCTCCAACTTTAAATTCATCCCTCAATGGCCACTGTTTCTTTGTCCAGTGCATATCTTTTGCCCTGCTATCCCACAAACATATAAAGCATGGATATTTGGTGAATCCCATTTGCTGACCAAGCAAGAAGTTCATCATTTTAAGATCTACACAAACCATCCAGTTATGTTCTAAATACTTCAATTTTTCCAGAAGTCTGCTTATTGTAGCATACTCCTCCTTCATTGTAGTAGAATGAGCAATTGGAATTGAGCCATATTTGTTACCATTGTGTAAGAGAACACCCTTCAAACTTCTTTTAGAGCTGTCAATGAAAAGTCGCCACTCATCTGGTGTATAACTTACACCCATTTTGTTAACAAGACCTCCTACATTAGTACAAAACACAAGGTTGTTTTCTTTACGAAAGAATAAAATAAAACCTTGCTCTCTGCTGCGATAAAATGTAACCTTTGTTTCAGCAGTCAGTAATTTTTTTTCTTTCAATCGTGAAGCCAAAAGTTCTGAAGATTCCTTGGAGAGATATAGATCTCGGATTAGATCATTTAGTTTAAGCTGGTCGAAGCGTTGAGCATCTGAAAAATCATCTTCGACATCACTATCACTGTCACTTGTCGTTCAACATGCCACTGCTGTCTCATCTTCTAGCAGGGAATCCGAAATCTGACTGAAAGTTGGAATTGGTATGTCATCTCCGTGTGGAACAGGTCGCCTAGCAGAATCTAAATCTGGATATTTCCACTTTTTGTGATTTTTTCCATTAATTCCCTTAATATTCACAACACAGAAATAACAGTCATCATATTAGTTCTTCGGCTCTCTCCAAACCATTGAAATTCCAAATTTTAAACATTTTCTTTTCCCACAAGTCCACTGTCGCAGGTGTTCAACACATGTTTTGCAAACAATATGAGGAGCCCAAGACTTGTCTTGGTCACCTAGTTTTACTTTAAAGTATGCAAAGTATGCCTTTTTCACAAAAACAGTAATATGCTTCCTATGTTCTTCTTTGAAAGTGTACTCTCCACAAATATAACAAAATAAATGCGATGAAAGAAAACATGCTCTTCTTGAAGATGATGCCATTCTCTGTTAGAAGTGTAATAAAATAAGTAGCATACTAACATGCATGCAGTGGCTTAAAATCTAAAAAAGGCAATTCTGGGAAGATTCTTGGAAAACAGAAACTGAGAGTAAACAAGCAGTTTTCTTTTGTAAAGGACTAGACAGCAATAGTTTTTTTTTTTACATAGCCTTATATAGAAAATATTGTAATAATACAGGGTGACCCAAAAAAAAAAAAAAAACGGGCCCGCGCGCACAAACAAGGGGCGCGCGGGCCCGTTTTTTTTTTTTTTTTTGGGTCACCCTGTATTAATGAAATACAAAAATGTCTGTATCTCAAAAACTAGAGCTGCTACAGACAAGTAAATGTGATATTTGGATTGAGCAGGCCTCATTTATGTACAATGAAGAGTAAAATGTTTGGCACCAAAAAAAATTTTGTTTTGTAGGGCTGTGTTATTAGTAATTCCTACTGCTATATTAAAAGCTTTCTCTTCCAACTGAAACTGCATATGTTTTTTTTTTTTTAAACTACTGAACCAGGATATCAAATAGGTTTCTTTTGTTGTGTTTACCGAATCTGTATATATATATATATATAATTATTTGGAAATATACAAAACTATTTTTTAAAATTGCGTGCTCATTTGCTTTTAGCCTTTCTCCCCGTACAGTTTTTCATTTTTGTTATCTTAATAGCACTTTTATACATTTTGCGCCTCAGAATGTTTTGCGACTTTTACCTATCACACACGGTAATTAATGAAATATTTCTCTGAAAAAAGTATGACCTCCCACGAAATGAGAATAACGATTATGGTGTTTTAAAACTTATGGCTACTTGACTTTATCTAGCACCGCGATCTAGCGATGAGCATTTTGGCGTTTTAGAGTTCAGCTGTTTAAACAAGATACGTTTATTTAGCCCCCCCCCAATCCCTTACATCTTTCCCATAGAAAAACATGTAGTAGAGAACGGAGACACATGAAGAAAGTAAGGCTCATGTTATGAGAAGAAGAACGTTTTAAATAAATTCTCATAACAGAAAAGATTAAAGAAAAAACAAAAAAGGGGACGCCAAAGAGAGAAAATGATTGACAGAGTAACAATCATGGCAAGGAAAGAACTCAAAACCTCAATTTGATAAACAGCACTGCGGATATAAACTTTTAAAAATACATGATCGCCTACGTCAGTTTGCATGGTACTGTTTCTGGCTGGTTCTGTATAATCACAGTAGAATACTTGTATTCAATGAAGTGCACTTAATTCAAAGCGTGATAATTCAATGCTGGACGTAATTCAAAGCGCGATAATTCAAAGCTGGACTTAATTCAACGCGTGATAATTCAATGCTGAACTTAATTCAAAGCGCGAAAATTCAATGCTGGACCTAATTAAAAGCTTCAAACATACCCCTGAATTAGTTCATTTTGTATTTGCAAATATAGTGGTTCCCAAACGGTGTGGCACGCCACACTGATGTGACGCAAGAGGATGGCACGTGTCGCCGTAAGATTCAAAGACAATCAAGGTTTCAGTGAGATTTTAAAAAAAATTCATATGCTAAAAATAATTTAAAAAAAAAATAATTTAAACACAGGCTTTTAATGCACTACAAAGAAACAAATAATTCAAGGACCTTATAGCTTGCAATAAAAAATGTAACATCAAATTGACAAAAAGCCTACAATTTTGTTAATGAAGTTGTCAGTTGCGTGTATGTCTGTGCACGCGCGTGCGATAGTGTGTGTGTGGAAAGAGGGGGGGGGGGGCGGGGGAAAGAAGTTTCAATATTTCTCTCAAGAAAGACAATCTTGTTGGAAAGAATACACCTAGATTATTTGCAGTTATCGCCCATTTCAGTGATGATACAATACAAAAAACAAAAATTAATAATAATTTTAATTTTATTCATTTTATTATTGTTACGACTGATTATTGTATTGTCATGGGGAATCCACACCTATGCCAAGTTTCAGAGCTATTGCTCATCGGGAAGTGATTGAAAAATCGATTGCAAGATTTGAAGGTGACAAGAGAGTGACTTCTCATTTTATGACATGCTTGATGGAGCTGTTGACATTTTGTTTCATTGTCACCTCACAGACCACGTGGACCACACCAGGCAATCTAAACAAAATGTACTTCCACAGCAGATAGTGCCGTAATAGAGTGAAGTGTTACAGACTTCACTATACTAGGTCCAGCTTCGAGATGTGGGTGACCAGTTCCTTTCCTCGCTGCCTTTGCCTTGCCTAACTCAAGAGTAGAGCCAGGTACCCATTTATAGCTGGGTAGACTGGAGCGTGTCACCACAGTGTTTCGAACCCAGTACCTTTGCCGCAAGAGGTCAACGATATCTAGATAAAAGCAAACATTACATTTCTGCAGCAAATGTCTCTCTAGCGAACGATACTGTGAAAACTCTTACAGCTCGACCATTTGGAAGGAGCGGTAAATTAAAAAGAGAAAAGAAAGTATTTATAAATGAAGTGCAACAACACAACATACAGGACAAAGGGGAGAATTTACCTGGAAAATGTGTAAGGATCCTGTAAAAACTGAGAAGCGAAATGTAGAGTAAGAGCTGGAGAAAACAAACTGTGCTTGATGGAACGATGCTCATTAACTCAATATGCCGAACAGCAAGTAGATAACAAACTGTACACAGATGACTGATGTCGGTAAAACTAGAGTTAAGTAGAACGGTGCGCTGCCTCATTTAAAGACAATATTCACTTGTTAAAAGTTGCCATTGCTTCGCAAACACTGAATTAAAGAAACAAATAAAATTGTATACATACAAACATTTTTCGTGTTTATGAAGTGTTCCATAAAATTAAAAAAACGCAAAGCATTGCTCTCATTGTGGTTGCCAGGTATAGAGTGTGTACCTGCAGACATATGGAGAATCATTAGATAGACGTTGTTGTTGTCTTTTTGTGTGTGTGTGTGTGTGTGTGTGTGTGGAAAGAAATGGTACGAAAGTGGAATAACATTAGATGAGCCTCATTTGCCACCGCTCGTGCATTATCTCGGTACGCAGAAAGGCTACCATGTTGAGCATAATTTTCGGTTATAATTACAGTATTCATTTTATTGTCTTTATTTTCAATTTTGTGGTTTAAATACAACATAAGTTGTTATTTACAGTTCATTATGCTTGTTGTTAGTTTGTTTTTTTTCATATAAAAATTTATTGTTTATTTATTTTTTAACTGTTTACAGTATAATCATTTTGTTGTTAAATATTTTCACGAGTTGGCAGAAAGATGACAGACTGGCAGACCGACAGACATACAGATAGATAGTCAGACGATAGGCAGATAGACAAATAGATAAGCAGGCAGGCAGAGAGAGAGAGAGAGAGATAGAGATAGAGATAGATAGATAGATAGATAGATTTTTTTTTTTTTTTTTTTTTTTTTTTCCTTAACCAGCGGCACTTGGGCTTTCAGCCCTTCGGCCCAACGACATGTCATTGCGAGGCTGGGGAACCTGAGGACTTTCCTTCCAACCCGGTCAGGAGCTTCGCTCCTTCCCATCCACAGAGGGTTTATCACAGGAGCCGTTCAGGTTATTCAGTCAAATTTCCGGTCGTAAACATTCCTTCAAACGCTGACGCCCGGGTTTGAACCATGAACACCTGGTCGCCAGTACAACGCCGAAGCCATTACACCAGCGCGGCTCCCATAGATAGATAGATAGATAGATAGATAGATAGACAGACAGAGATAGATAGATAGAGATAGATAGATAGATAGATAGATAGATAGATAGATAGATAGATAGATAGATAGATAGATAGACAGATAGACAGATAGATAGAGATAGATAGATAGATAGATAGATAGATAGATAGATAGATAGATAGATAGATAGATAGATAGATAGATAGATAGATAGATAGATAGATAGATAGATAGAGATAGATAGATAGATAGATAGATAGATAGATAGATAGATAGATAGATAGATAGATAGATAGATAGATAGATAGATAGATAGATAGATAGATAGATAGATAGACAGATAGACAGATAGATAGAGATAGATAGATAGATAGATAGATAGATAGATAGATAGATAGATAGATAGATAGATAGATAGATAGATAGATAGATAGATAGATAGATAGATAGATAGATAGATAGATAGATAGATAATTTTGGTTAATACCTAACATAGACAACGCGTTCTGAGTGTATTTTCTTCAAGGACCATCAAGGTAAAAGGTAAAGGATCCCGTTACACGCCCATTGAGGCATATTGGGAATATGGTGTTCGGCCCATATTTTCTTGACCATCGGCACACTAGGGGTGATGTGGTCAGCATCAAGGTGCGGTAGTTAATTCCATATTATATTCCATATTCTATCTGTCTTCAGTCGTAGGCGCAATATTTCCAGAGCTAAACCTGTTGATATCATTACAAGGCAGTTAATATTCTTGAACCCCCTAGGTAACAGAAATTAAGGAAGACCAAAAAACAAGTAGAAGAGCGCTAGAGACAGAAAATGATAAAGGAGGCATGGGAAAGCCTTGAGCGAATGGCACAAGACAGGAAGGTTTTGTACGTCTTTGTTCAGGTCCCATGCTTCACAGGGTGCTGACAATGGTACTGACAATGGTACTGACAATGGTACTGACAATGGTACTGACAATGGTACTGACAATGGTACTGACAATGATACTGACAATGGTACTGACAATGGTACTGACAATGGTACTGAGAATGATACTGACAATGGTACTGACAATGGTACTGAGAATGATACTGACAATGGTACTGACAATGGTACTGACAATGGTACTGACAATGATACTGACAATGGTACTGACAATGGTACTGACAATGGTACTGACAATGATACTGACAATGTTACTGACAATGATACTGACAATGGTACTGACAATGGTACTGACAATTGTACTGAGAATGATACTGACAATGGTACTGACAATGATACTGACAATGGTACTGACAATGGTACTGACAATGATACTGACAATGGTACTGACAATGGTACTGATAGTGGTACTGACAATGGTACTGACAATGGTACTGACAATGATACTGACAATCGTACTGACAATGATACTGACAATGGTACTGACAATGGTACTGACAATGGTACTGACAATGATACTGACAATGATACTGACAATGGTACTGACAATGGTACTGACAATGGTACTGACAATGGTACTGACAATGGTACTGACAATGGTACTGACAATGGTACTGACAATGGTACTGACAATGGTACTGACAATGGTACTGACAATGATACTGACAATGTTACTGACAATGATACTGACAATGGTACTGACAATGGTACTGAGAATGATACTGACAATGGTACTGACAATGATACTGACAATGGTACTGACAATGGTACTAACAATGATACTGACAATGATACTGACAATGGTACTGACAATGATACTGACAATGGTACTGACAATGGTACTGACAATGGTACTGACAATGGTACTGATAATGGTACTGACAATGGTACTGACAATGGTACTGACAATGGTACTGACAATGACACTGACAATGGTACTGACAATGGTACTGACAATGGTGCTGACAATGGTACTGACAATGGTACTGACAATGGTACTGACAATGGTACTGACAATGGTACTGACAATGATACTGACAATGGTACTGACAACGTACTGACAATGGTACTGACAATGGCACTGACAATGGTACTGACAATGGTACTGACAATGGTACT